>JANAVB010026225.1:0-32500 GCA_029216955.1 Iris pallida
GGATGCAGTCCCCTGTGGGGACTGCTGCTATGGCCGAATGGTTTGCATGTTGCTGCCACAGGCAGCAGCTCCCTCTCCTTACCTCACACTCTCTCTTCCCTATCTATCTCTCTATCTCACCATCAAACAATAAATTCTCCACTCTCTCTCTCACTCAACTCCACACACACACCCCTAATATATATACACCCCACACACACACACACACACACACACACATATATATATATATATATATATATATATAATATATATATATATATATATACATATGTATTCACACACACATATATATAGATACATGTACACACACACACATATATATATATGCAACTCCCTCTCTTTCTATACTACACAAACACATTCTATAAATCTTTCTAAACACAAGCACTAATATATATATATCTACATATACTTCGCATCCCCAAAAACAGTCCAACACATAAATATATCAAAAATGACATGAAGAGGTTCAAATAAGACATTGTAGGCTAAACCACTAGGATTCCCACATAGGTATATATATAGAAACTAGTCTAAACCTTCCTACCATGTCCAATCTACTCTCTAACATATATATAACTGAAATTAAAAGACAATTAAGCCTTTTTGGCATTTAATCAAACACATGGGGGTCCTATTTCAACATCTACCCATTAGGACACAAAACTACATGTAGACACACACTAGAGGACTCCAAATGGCCTCTAACTTAGTTCTAATGGTGATTCCAACAAGGGGATTTATTCCATGGATTCTAAACCACTCTAAATGCATGGAAACAAGATTTAGATGAAAGCTTTATACCTATTATGAGTGAATCCTAATGAAACCTTCTCCGATACGGCTCCGATACGAAGAACTCCTCAAATGGACACGTCCACCTTGCACTTCTCTCCCAAAATTTAGTAGCAACCTTCCTTGACAATAAGGAGAGGATTTATTGAAGAATATGTGAAGGTTTGATTCGATTTGGAGATCAAATTAAAGCAAAAGCTCCAAAGAGGAAAGAACATTTGAGAGCTTCTAAAAGAGGCTAATTTCTAAAGAGGAATGAAATAAACTCCTCCCCCTTGTGGCCGGCCAAGTAGGGTTTGTTTGGGGCATTGTGAAATGTCCCAAACACCCCTCTCTAGCCCTATTTGGTTGGGTCTAGCCTAGTTTCAAGTTTGAGATCAATCGGGTCTAGTTTGAGTCCCTAATCAACTAATCTAATAAAGGAAAAATAGACTAGTCTAACCAATCTAATTTGTGAACCATGTGGACCATGTCTAACTTAAGTTGGGTCCCTTCTAGAGACTAAGCTACCTGAGTCACTATCTCAAGTCGGAACGAGACGAAACTCGAACCACACTACACAAATCAATTAAAATATTTAATAAAATTATAAAATTTCAAAAATGTTAAAAATTCAAAAATGACCAAAATACTCCTGTTTTTGAAAACTGAGAGTGACACTAATCTCATCACAGCTCAACACAGAAGATAAGAAAGTCCAGATAATAAATGAGTGTATCAAAAGATAGTCGGGTGAACATACTCACTCCAAATAGCTATAAAAATAGTCTCATAAGATCGGAGTCCAACCTCCGCAAGATATAAAGAAAGGAGATGTAAAAATATCTACTAATGTCTCAAATAATGAGTAGACTAGAAATCAGTAGAAACTTCCTCGTCATCAATGTATGAAGGATCCAAAGCCGCTCCATACTCCTGCGGGAAGTCGTCTAATCCTGGGGAGATAACTAGGTCCTCAACGGGACAACAAGATACAAGAAAACACCATGCCACGTAAACTGTGATATATAATATAAAAGAAAAGAGGACGCATGCAATAGGGTTCCTGACTAGTCTACTATGAATGTTCAATTGAGATACAATCCTTCGACGCATGAGCCCTGGCAGAATATAGGATCCGGTATAGTCCCCTCTTGGGCACCAGTGACCATGTGCATAACGTTCAAAAAATGTCAGTCGCCAACCTGAGAGGATAATCATACCCGTATCTCCAGCGGAGCTTCCGGGTTACAGGGGAAGTGTAATCGAAGCCCATACGTCAGGTATTGTTCTCCTCACCCCAATGCCTAGTATCATCATCTCCATGACTGATATGAACCTCTAGTAACCACCAAGTCTTCTAGCATGCAATTCTATTGGCAGTTACTCCTATCCGTCACACGCTCCATACGTATCGGTGGCCAGCCGACTACGCAGGTACGTGTCCTACATGTGACTCACATCACATGGTAAAGCAAATGTCAAGGTCGTAAGAGATATATCAATACCTCATCAACAATGGGGGGTCACTAGACTAAGTCAAAGAAAGAAAAATAAATAAAAGCCAGAAAACGACCGATAGAGTCGCCTGCACCCAAGTGTGACTTGGACGCACAATTTTATAATAATAATAAATAGAAATGCTGAAATAATAACTGAAAATAAGAATATGTACTTCACAGAGTAAGGTTGTAAGGTATCTTGCTTGGTGGTGCGAAGGTGGCAAGTCCAAGAATCACAATATCAGCAAAAGAATTGTCACAATCCCCAAACAACTCTGGATACTGAAATAAACATCAAGAACATACTCGAAATAAGTAATATACCTAGCAAATGCCCGTCCAAAAGTCTAATTCTGGAACAGGGGCAAAATCATAATTTTGGGTCAAAATGATGTCCGTCGTTGGACCCATTTTGCACCAAAATGCGTGCCAATGTCTATGGTCTCTAAAGTCGTCAAACTACATGTCTACGGATCCAGTTTGAGGAGGCGAACCCAACGGTATGTCCATTTTTGGATTTCGATGAGACGTGCACAATTTTGCACGTTGGATCGGGTCGCGAGCCTGCCAAATTGGCGTTCCGATCAACCTTTTCAGAATCAGACCAAACTTTGAATACCGGACCAAAATTTTGATTTGGTCCTGCTGGCACAAGTTTCGTCTCGATACGACGAACGTACACGAAGTTGTGGCCAAGTTTGTAAAAGGTCGATACGGGGGTATCTCAACGGATACGCACTGATTTTGTCGCGCACGCGCAACGAAGTCGAGTTCCGTCAGTTCCCACACGTCAGCAACATCCATATGCGCCTTTCGATGAATATAGTTTGCGACCACGTCGCTCGGTTTGTCGGGGTACACGTCGTACCGGAATTTTTTAAAAGATTTTAGGTTTTTCGAACGCTATTTTTCTTAAACTTTGAAGTCAAAACACTTTACACATAATGAATGAGAATTTAAAGTAAAAGAAAGGTTTTGAAGTGTTATTTGTGGTCTACAATTCTTGGCTAGAAAGTTTCCAAATTTTTTTTTTACAGAATTGATCAGTATTTGACTTCAAACATGGGGTGTTTGGCCTATTTTTGCCATGATTAAAAACAGCTTTATAGATGAACTTCATCTCGATTTGCTAGATAGCTGCTATGATGATACTAAATTCTAATTACTGGGACATAAACCTGGGTAGTTTAACTATGCCTATGCTTTCATAGATAGCAATTTGATGTGGAATCGACATAGAAATTGGGGCTTAAATATTACCTTATTTTTGGGTAAACAGAGTTGTGCTCTGTCTTCTCGCCGGAAGGAGGCTGGTGCGGCAGTGGTCCGGTGGCTAACGACGGGGCAGGTAGTTCGTGGGGCTCGCAGGGGGAAGAGGAAGGCTCGGGGCTGGGGATGGAAGTTCTCGAGAAAAATTTTGTAGGATTTTGCTTCTTTCGACTATTTGTATGCATATCCGCCTAACTCCTATATTGATTCCATATCGGTGGTTCAAATCCAAATTTGGATTGGATAGATAGGCTTCCTAGGATTTGGCTTCATCAAGAGGTGAGTTGTATTTGCAAAGATTTAAATTATTTGGAAATTCAGATCGAGGATTCCCTGGAGGCTTCGTTTGCGTACACATGAGGGGGGTCGGGTTGTTATTGATACTGTTCACTTAACTTCATACACACGCACACACACATGCACACACACACACACACAATCTTATTAAATGCATAAAGTATCAAAAAAATATCAAAAAAATTTCTAAAAAAATATAAAATATCTATAAGTCCTAATTAAAGTGTGGACTACTTATGATTTTTAAAAGCATAACCATCTATATATGTATACATATATTAGCAAAAAAACTAATGAATTAATTTGAAAATAGATATAACAAAAATACTAAAATAAATAAGATAAAATATGGGGGTTTAAATCCTACCCAACTTAAAGAAATTTTGTCCTCGAAATTAAAATAACGTCGGCGGTGGCATGTAATGCAATGCAGAATTAAAGGGAACAAACAACTAAAAGTTGTACCTTGGTTTTCAAACAAATGCGGATAGCGATTCCGAATGTCGTCCTCATGCTCCCAAGTAGACTCTCCTGGCGAGTGATGCTTCCATGCCACGTGAACAAATGGTATAGACTGATTCCGCAACACCTTCATTCGGCGATCAAGGATGCCTACTGGTTGCTCTTGGTACGATAAGCTCGACCCAACAGTGATCTCGGAGTGATCAAGCACATGGCTACTGTCTGCCACGTATCGCCTCAGCTGCGACACATGAAATACGTCATGTACTCCCTCAAGCGACGGTGGCAATGCCAATCTATAGGCAACCTCTCCAACTCGTTCCAAGACATCAAAAGGGCCGATGTATCTTGAACTTAACTTGCCACGTCCTCCGAATCGAATCGTGCCTGTCGTGAGGGATATCTTCAAGAAAATATGGTCACCTTCCTTGAACTCCAAAGGTCGACGACGATTGTCTGCTCACTGCTTCTGTCGATCCTGCGCTGCTCGCAGGTGGTCTTGTATCTTCTTAACCTTCTCTACAGTGCTCAAAACCAACTCGGGACCCAATATCTTTCGCTCTCCGATGTCGCTCCAGCAGACAGGAGATCGACACTTCCTACTATACAATGCTTCAAACGGAGCCATCTGAATGCTCGTTTGATAGCTATTATTGTAGAAAAACTCTACAAGATGAAGGTGGTCTTCCTATGACCCACCAAAGTCAAGCATGCACGCTCTCAACATGTCCTCTAGCATCTGAATAGTACGCTACGACTGGCCGTCTGTCTGTGGATGGTACGTCGTGCTAAACTTCAAACGTGTACCCAAACTGTCCTGCATACTCCTCCAAATGTGTGAGGTGAACCACGAGTCAAGATCCGACACGATTCTAACTGGTATATCGTGTAGCTTCACTATTTGCTTCATATATATATCCGCCAAAACTTCTGTGGACTGTTCCACTCTGAAAGGTAAGAAATGGGCTGCTTTGGTAAGTCTATCAACAATCACCCATACCGTATCTCGTCCACTAGGACTCCGAGAAAATCCTATGATGAAGTCCATCTTAATGTGCTCCCACTTCCACTCGGAAATGGGTAGCGGCTGCAATAATTCAGCTGTCCTTTGGTGCTCGGCCTTCACTTGTTGGCATACCAAACAATTGGCCACAAAATGAGCTATCTTCCGCTTCATTCCGTACCACCAATAATACTGCCGTAAGTCCCGGTACATCTTAGTTCCTCCAAAAGGAATAGAGTAAGTCGAACTGTGTGCTTTCGCCATCAATTCCTGCCGTAACTCTCCATTAGGAACATAAATACGATCACCGCATCGCAATATCCCATCGAGATGAATCCTCAATCCCGTCTGCTCTCCTGCTTCAGTCCTTTCTCTAAGCCGTCGAAATCTAGCATCCGTAGGTAATGCCGCCTTGATCCTCTCTACTAGTGATGATTGTGTAATGCCCCAGTCCCAAAATACATAGGACTAGGTATATATCCATGCCAGTTGTATACATACGAAGTACGCTCCAATGTATGAAAACCTTGTATGTATACATAAGCTGTAAAATATAGTAATCTAAGACTAAATCTCATCTACAATGAAAAGAATAATAATATAAAATCAACTTGAATAATTGTTGTTCAATCGTTGGACGGAGACAAATCCACTACCAATAAATTTTAATAGAAAAAAATATACAAGAAAAGTAATTTGGTATAGAGAAGGGGATGACGATCCAAGAGCAACATCTCGAAGAATAGAGCGCAAGTCATGGCCTTAGCTAGAGCACCTGCAGAAATCACAAGACACACCTGGAGGAATCACCAGATCCTCAGAGGGACGTAATAAGATACAGTAAACAACATGCCATAAACTGAATATAAAGCTGCTCAATAAAACTCTGGACCATAACAAGGTTCAGTACCTTATCATCGAAGCAGTTAACCACACTTACAACCAAACAAGGACAAGGTGTGGCAACTATTCTGCGACAAGATACGGTTCCAAGTCATGGTCAGGCATAAGTACATGAACGAAAAGTACCTATACCTACCGGATAACCGTTACCTAACCACTCTAAGTGTAATGCAATCGAGAATAGCACATGGTCGTATAACCTCCAAGTCAAGTCAAGATAAAATAAGCAGGACCTCAGTAGCTGTCACGCCCCGATTCGGTAGAATCGATAGTTGTCCTCCGGGCGTGATGCCGTGCAAGCCTAAGTTGCGCTTGTACAAGGCGGTTCATAAGGTTATCTGAAACAACAGCATATGTAAGAGTACGCAAAGAAATTGAACACATTCATTCTGAAAAGGAAACTTGTATTTTTATTGATAATAAGTTAGGTTACAAACTCGATTATAAAAGAGGCCTCGCGGGCTTACAACCGACATCGATGAGATAGTCATTCCATACATTTACATCCCTTTTTACAAACATCAAAACGACTCTCTAAGACCTGGGATCGGCGAGAGTTTGTGACTCATGATGCAGTTGGGTTGGAGTCTTCAAAATGTTGCAAAGCTAGCCTTCGCGCTAGCAAGGCTTCAAAAGAAAGGAGCGTCGCCTTCAGTTCCTTGGCACGCTATCCTGGTCCCGAGTACCTGTTGAGAGCGAGGGTCATCACTTTACACTTTGTGCTGGTGTGTGGCAATTTAAATTCTGTGCTCTCATTTGTTGAAGAATTCAAGTGAGCGTGCATGCAAATATTTAATGAAGTTGCTAGCCATCCTACTCAATTCAAACTTATATTTGAAGGCATAACCGTATAATGACGATAGATCTTACCCCCGGCAGAGCGCGCCGTCGTAGCGTAAACTTACCATGTTCTTCCCTGTCATGTTGATAATAATAAAACGTAATAGAGTGCGTTCGTGAAGGTCACTGGCATGACAAGCCATCCTGGACATATAGCTTGGTAGACAGAGGTCCTTCAGCGCGGGTAGCGAGCCCCGTTGAAAGCCACTGTCTACCGTGGCTTACATCCGGTAGAGCTATCCGTGTTTCTTCCTAGGCCGGAACGGTCCCGTGGCCTCAGGATACCGTCCGAAGAAACAATCGCCCTTGTCGACAAGTTGTCCATGACCGTGCTAAGTTAATTTGTTATTGCAAGGCACATCTTATAGTATCGTTGCGACATTCATTTTAATCAATTCATCCTTCCTTAGCACGGTTCTATATGATTTGATAATTGCAAGCACGATAGTATTATATGACAAGCATCTGTATAGTTCGTGTTCGTGGGACGTCGTGTGACCGTTCATCGAAATATCATTCATGTCGTTGCATTACATCTAGCATAGCATATGTCTAGTATTGATAATGTATTAGAGAAGAGGGTCGAAAGAAGAAGGGTCAGCCACTCACCTTAGTATTTTACTTGAGGCGAGAAACTGGTTGGCCGCGCTAGACGTTGCCTACGCGATCACCTGAAATTGTACAAGCAACCGATTAGAACACTGTGTTATTCAAGGAAATTTGATACGAATGCGAAGTTCGAAACGTAAGCCATAAAAACCATCGAAAACATTCACAAAAACGCATTCAGAAAACAAAACCAAAACCAACGCAAGCGGCGTGAAAAGCAGAGCAACGGGAGGTCTCTCCCGACTCAGCCGCAGAGTTAATCCTTGAGGCGCAGCCCGCTGAATATGGGACTTGGTTCCGAAGAAGCCATTCCATAACGGGGAATGGATCTTAATTCAACCGTTTCCGTTCGATCGATTCGATCGATCCCGACCTATCGGTCCCTACCGAGTCGATAGCGACAGTGTTCCTTTCTCGCGCACCCCGTGGACGAACAATGGGACACGATGTAGGGACGGGGCACTACACCATAACCAACTAAGAAAAAGTTTCGTCCTCGAAACTTAAGAACAGAACCTACCTCTATGAAAACAATGAAGAAAACTTTTCCTTCATCTCTGACTCGAGTTCCCATGTCGACTCTTCTGCCGTATGGTTCCTCCAGAGTACGCGAACGAGAGGGATCGTCCGATTTCGCAGCAGCTTATCCTTGCGTTCTAAGATTTAAACTGGCTCTTCAATGTAGGATAAGTCGGACTTTAGCTCCAGTGGGCCAAAATCTACCACGTGGCTAGGGTCGTGCACGTACTTCCACAGCTGGAAGACGTGGAAGACGTTGTGCACACCTTGCCGGTGGTAGGACAATTTTATAGGCCACTGGGGCAACTCGCTCGAGTATTTCGAACGGCCCAACAAATCTCGGACTCAGCTTTCCCTTTGCGCCGAACCGAGTAACTCCTCGCATATGCGACATCTTCAGGAACACGTGATCGCCCACCTGGAACTCAAGCGGTCTTTGATGGGTGTCGGCGTAGCTCTTTTGCCGACTCTGTGCAATCCTCAGTCTTTCCCGAATTAGCTTGACCTTTTCTACAGTCTGTTCCACCAGCTCCGGGCTGAGTATCTGCCGTTCCCCGACTTTATCCCAGCAAATGGGCTATCTGCACTTCCGGCCGTACAAAGCTTCATACGGCGCCATTTAGATGTTGGATTGGTAGCTATTGTTGTATGCAAATTCCGCCAGCAGTAGGTGGACGTCCCAGCTTGATTTGAAATCAATTGTGCAGAGCCGTAGCATATCTTCGAGAATCTGATTAACGCGCTCCGTTTGGCCGTCGGTCTGAGGATGGTAAGCTGAGCTGAACTGCAACTTGGTACCCAGCATCGACTGAAGGCTACTCCAGAATCGTGACATGAACCGTGAATCCTGATCAGAGACGATGGATACTGGAACTCCGTGCAGCCGTACTATCTCGTCAAGATAAATCTGCGCCAGGTGATCAACGCTCCAAGTAACTTTGATGGCGATAAAGTGTGCTGACTTGGTTAATCGATCGACGATGACCCAGATGGCGTCGTTCTCCCGTGGTGTCTTCGACAGGCCAACAATAAAATCTATAGTGACGTGATCCCACTTCCACTCGGGAATAGCAAGGTTCTGCATCTCCCCGCCCGGTCGCTGATGCTCAGCTTTCACCTGCTGACAGGCCATGCATTGCGACAGGAAAAGTGCCATATCTCTCTTCATCCCGTGCCACAAGAAGGTTGTACGGAGGACCTTATACATCTTGGTACTGCCTGGATGCAAGATATATTTCGTACAATGCGCCTCCGATATTATCTCCTTTCGCACTTCTGAATCATCCGGAACACATAGTCGGCCATTCAATCTCAGCACGCCGGTCTTGTCTTCCGCAAAGTCGGTCGCACTACCTGTCAAAATTCGCTCACGCATTTTCTTCAGGTACGGATCATCCTTCTGAGCGACCATGATCTTTTCCAGCAAACTCGGCTCTAACTGCAGCTGCGTCAACTGTACATCCCTGAATCGAACCGGGAGATCGATGCCCATTTCTTCTAGATCTTGTAGTAGTCTGCGGTTGATGGATAGAGAGGCAAGATATTTTTGACTCAGAGCGTCCGCCACCACATTTCCCTTGCCCGGAGTGTAGTCGATCGTCAAGCATAGTCTTTGATCAGTTCGAGCCAGCGTCTCTGTCGCAAGTTCAATTCCTTTTGGGTGAAGAGATACTTGAGGCTCTTGTGGTCGGTATAGATTGCGCACGCCACGCCATATAGATAGTGGCGCCACAATTTCAACGCGAACACAATTGTCGCTAACTCCAAGTCGTGCGTAAGATAGTTCTTTTCGTGCAGCCTGTCTGGAGGCGAAGGATATCACCTTGTTTCGCTGCATGAGCACACATCCCAAGCCCTGGCCTGAAGCATCGCTGAATATCTGAAAACTCTCTGGCCCATCCGGAAGTGCGAGTATAGGTGCCGAAATTAGTCGCTATTTTAGCTCCTGGAATGAAGCTTCACAGTCATCCGACCACTCATACACGACTCCCTTTTGAGTGAGGCGAGTCAGTGGCGATGCAATCTTCGCGAAGTCCTTCACGAAGCGTCGATAGTATCCTGCCAAACCAAGAAAGCTTCGAATCTCACTAGCAGATGCAGGCCGCTTCCAATCAGCAACAACTTTCACTTTCTTCGGGTCGACTGCAATGCCTTCGGACGAAATGATGTGACCAAGAAAGGATACGCTGCTTAGCCAAAATTTGCACTTACTCTGTTTCGCGTACAACTCATTTTCTCGAAGTGTCTGGAGCACGGCTCGTAGATGTTCTGCATGCTGCACCCTATCCTTCGAGTAGACGAGAATATCGTCAATAAAGACTACCAAAAATTTATCAAGGAAGGGTCGAAATACCCGATTCATCAGATCCATGAAAGCGGCAGGGGCGTTCGTCAGGCCGAATGGCATCACTAGGAACTCGTAGTGGCCGTACCGAGTGCGAAAGGCTGACTTTTGCACGTTGTCTGACTTGATCTTGAGTTGATGATAGCCCGAGCGGAGATCAATCTTCGAAAATACCGAGGCGCCTTGCAGTTGATCGAATAAGTCATCTATGCGGGACAATGGGTACTTGTTCCGGATGGTGGCCTTGTTCAGCTCTCGGTAATCGACGCACAGACGCATGGACCCATCCTTCTTCTTCACGAACAACACGGGAGCTCCCCACGGTGAAACACTAGGCCAAATAAACCCTTTATCGAGTAACTCTTGTAACTGGACCTTGAGTTCCTTCAGCTCGACGGGAGCCATTCTGTACGGGGCCTTGGAAATCGGTCGAGTATCGGGAAATGTATCGATGCTGAACTCGATCTCTCGGTCGGAGGGCATGCCGAGTAGCTCGTCCGGGAACACATCGGGGAATTCTGCCACAACGTCGGTCTGACCCGCGTTTGTACTATCCTGTCGCATATCTCGGACGGACGCCAAATAGCCTTCGCACCCAGAATGCAGCATCCTCCGAGCAGAAATTGCCGAAATCAGCATGCAGGTCGACGACGCCTCACCACACGAAAAGCAGAATTCTGGCACTCCTGGAATACGGAAGGTGACCGTCTTTCTGGCGCAGTCTATGGTTGTGTTGCACGGCCCGAGCTAATCCATTTCCAGAATGATATCGAAGTCCTTCATGTCTAGGACTATCACGTCAAGACCGATCTTTTGACCGCCGATACAGATAATCCTGTCGGCGCAAGCTAAATTAGTGATTATTGGTGTGCCAGAAGGTGTACTTACGCTAAGGTCAAGATCTAATGATATTATCGAAAATTTGTGCTCGGCGGCAAAGTCCGCCGATATAAAACTATGCGAAACACCTAAATCAAATAGTACTCGAGCAGGCACATTATTGAAACTAAGTATACCTGTCACGACCGTATCTGACGCAAGCACTTCATCTCGAGTCATGGCATAGACGCGGCCCTGGGCATTGGGGCGACGGTCTTGGCCATTTTTTGGTGCGGGTTGAGGTGCTCGAGGCGCCGGAACTTAATTCCCCGGACGGTGTTGTGGATGCTGAGGCGCGTCTAAGTTGTTTCTTCTACGCTTCGGGCAATCTCCATGAAAGTGACCCTTTTTCCGCAAATGAAACATCCGTCATTTTGGACTTCACAGTCGACGGCGAGATGTCCGTTCCGGTTGTATTTTGTGCAATGAGGTCCCTGGTTCCGCGCCTGGTGTCCTCCCTGGGGCCCGTTGTTCGAACGCTTGGTCACGTTGTTTCCTCCCGCGTGGTTAGGGCGTTTGTGATTGTAGGTATGCACAGCGCCGGCACACCTAGAGGATATTGGCGTTCAAGGCGGAGGGCGTGGTTGAAAGACTCCCCCATCATTTTGTATTGCGGAACAGACACATGGGCGTAGATGGATGGTCGTAGACCCACTTCGAACCGTCGCGCACGACTCGCCAGGGAGGGCAGGAATTCTCCAGCAAACTTGGCTAACTTGTTGAACTCCGCCGCATACTACCGCACAGTCATATTCCCTTGCCTTAGCTGCATGAATTCATTTTTCTTCTCTTGTCGAACGGCTTCGGGGAGGTACTCGATCTCGAATGCCTCACGGAAGGTGGCCCTAGAAATTGCCGATATCTCATCGTCGCGTCTGATCGCTCGCTTTTGCACGGCCCACCAGTCGTGCGCGTTCGACCGGAGTAGAAGTTGAGCGCATGCGACTTTATTTGACTCTTCGACTCCTAGGAGCTCGAACTTATCTTCTAGTTCCTCCAACCAGTCGATCGCCAAGGAGGGATCTTCCGTGCCGTTGAAGGAAGTACGGCAGCTCTTTGTAAATTTTGACACGTCGAAGTTGGAACTTCTCAGTACTGTATATGTAGGCTCGGGTGCCTCCGGATCGACTTCGCTTTGTCTGGCCGCAGGCACGGTTACGACATGTGTTATCGCGGAGTTGTTATTGGCCACCACCGTCTGAACGATCTGCTGGAGAGTATCAAGCTGCTTCTGTTGCAACTTGATTTGTGCATCGAATCGGGCCTCGAACTGAGTTTGATGTGCCTCCGTCTGCCGTCGATGTTGCTCATTCTGGCGTTGACTTTCCTCAGCTTGTCGTTGTTGCGCTTCCAGCATACGCAACATCCGCTCCATGGCATCGTTAGAGGGTCCGGGTCTCGATCTACTCGAGCCGATCGAAGCACTTTCTTCGTTCGCCGCCACGTTCACTGACGTACCTTCTGGGATTTTGAAGGCAAAATACATTAGTCACCAAACTTATTGCGGGCTCACTCGTATGGAACGACATACCTCATCGACACGAGACCAACGATTTTGAGACTAAAAACTCGACACTGAAGGCCAATGACGTAAAGCCGTGCTCTGATACCATTATGTCACGCTCCGATTCGGTAGAATCGATAGTCGTCTCTCGGGCGTGATGCCGTGCAAGCCTAAGTTGCGCTTGCACAAGGCGGTTCATAAGGTTATCTGAAACAATAGCATATGTAAGAGCACGCAGAGAAATTGAACACATTCATTCTGAAAAGGCAACTTGCATTTTCATTGATAATAAGTTAGGTTACAGACTCGATTACAGAAGAGGCCTCGCGGGCTTACAACCGACATCGATGAGATAGTCATTCCATACATTTACATCCCTTTTTACAAACATCAAAACGACTCTCTAAGACCTGGGATCGGCGAGAGTTTGTGACTCATGATGCAGTTGGGTTGGAGTCTTCAAAATGTTGCAGAGCTAGCCTTCGCGCTAGCAAGGCTTCAAAAGAAAGGAGCGTCGCCTTCAGTTCCTTGGCACGCTATCCTGGTCCTGAGTACCTGTTGAGAGCGAGGGTCATCACTTTACACTTTGTGCTGGTACGTGGCAATTTAAATCCTGTGCTCTCATTTGTTGAAGAATTCAAGTGAGCATGCATGCAAATATTTAATGAAGTTGCTAGCCATCCTACTCAATTCAAACTTATATTTGAAGGCACAACCATATAATGACGATAGATCTTACCCCCGGCAGAGCGCGCCGTCGTAGCATAAACTTACCATGTTCTTCCCTGTCATGTTGATAATAATAAAACGTAATAGAGTGCGTTCGTGAAGGTCACTGGCATGACAAGCCATCCTGGACATATAGCTTGGTAGACAGAGGTCCTTCAGCACGGGTTGAAAGCCACTGCCTACCGTGGCTTGCATCCGGCATAGCTATCCGTGTTTCTTCCTAGGCCGGAACGGTCCCGTGGCCTCGGGATACCGTCCGAAGAAACAATCGCCCTTGTCGACAAGTTGTCCATGACCGTGCTAAGTTAATTTGTTATTTCAAGGCACATCTTATAGTATCGTTGCGACATTCATTTTAATTGATTCATCCTTCCTTAGCACGGTTCTATATGATTTGATAATTGCAAGCACGATAGTATTATATGACAAGCATCTGTATAGTTCGTGTTCGTGGGACGTCGTGTGACCGTTCATCGGAATATCATTCATGTTGTTGCATTACATCTAGCATAGCATATGTCTAGTATTGATAATGTATTAGAGAAGAGGGTCGAGGGAAGAAGGGTCAGCCACTCACCTTAGTATTTTACTTGAGGCAAGAAACTGGTTGGCCGCGCTAGACGTTGCCTACGCGATCACCTGAAATTGCACAAGCAACCGATTAGAACACTGTGTTATTCAAGGAATTTCGATACGAATGCGAAGTTCGAAACGTAAGCCATGAAAAGCATAAAAAACATTCACGAAAACGTATTCAGAAAACAAAGCCAAAACCAACGCAAGCGGCGTGAAAAGCAGAGTAACGGGTGGTCTCTCCCGACTCAGCCGCAGAGTCAATCCTTGAGGCGCAACCTGCTGAATATGGGACCTGGTTCCGAAGAAGTCATTCCATAACGGGGAATGGATCTTAATTCAACCGTTCCTGTTCGATCGATTCGATCGATCCCGACCTATCGGTCCCGACCGAGTCGATAGCGACAGTGTTCCTTTCTCGCGCACCCCGTGGACGAACAACGGGGCACGATGTAGGGACGGGGCACTACAGTAGCGAGTCTCAATACTATATATCATTCCTCAGTATCGAGTGAGTCTACAGTATATAGTCTACCTATCGTTCCTCAGTAGCGAGCGAGCCTACGATAGATAGGGAGGAGGTCAATGTCCAGTTGTATTCTCCCCATCCAATGATCTAACTCAAATGACCACTAGTCTTTTATCATACAATCCTAGTAGTAGTCATGGCCTAACGCTCGTCCAATATGTACCGCTGGCCACTCAGTACACACGTCGGAGATCTATATGCGACTCGTGAATCGTGGCATACAAGTATCAAGGCCAATGAATGCAGGAGGTCTCTTCCTTATAGGTCGAGTGTGCATACAAATAAAATAATTAATGAAAGACATAATTTAAACAATAAAATTTGCATCTACGCATAATTGAGAAGTACAAGATATAATTGCAGAAAATAAATACTAAATAAATTAATGCATGCAATATAATGAGCAAGGAAATCAACAATGATGGCAAGGTATCTTGCCTGGGGTTCGTCCTTCAGGCGACATTGTAGTTGATAAATCCTAGCTTACATGATCCGCGATACCCACGATTGCGATCTATTTATATCCCATACACCCACAAAAATCACACACATAATAAAATCAGACATCATTCTTTTATCAAATCGGTGCTTTTCCCCCTAATTAAGGAACATTTTATGTTGCATATTGCTAGGTCCATCTTAGGATCTTACGTTTAATAATTAATAAATCATATTCTTGAATACTTAAAAATCCTTATTTGAATTTAATAAAAGAAATGGAAGAAAACATTTTTAGTAATTACACTATTTTTTAGGGTCTCATGTACAAAGTTTGTTTTTTTTTCATAAAATAAGTATTGGTTCAATGTGGATGGCTCAATCATTAAATTGCCACTTTAGTCCAAATCTCATGCATGCAACCCAAATTAAAGTGCAAGCAATACTCTCAGATGCTCATATCATCCAAACATAGTAAGAGAGCTGGAAGTAGGAGTATTCACAGAAAAGCTTATCATATAGAGGTTTATTTTATTTAAGAGAGTTGTAATAAATATTTTAGCTTAGAACTTATAAATATATCAAATTTAAAACTTAAATGCAAATATTAAATTAAGCTTTATGAGGAGGTTGTAATTGAAAATTTGCCAATTTAACAAAGCCATACACGTGAGTTCTTCCCATTTAGTATTCTCCAAGAAAACATGTGACTTATGAAGAGGAGAGGTTTCTAACAATTACTTACATAGGCATGAGGAGGAGAAGGCTTCACGTGCACAGTAGCGTGAAGAAGAATTAATGAAGGGCTCCGCTCTGCTAAAAGTAGTCTGTTCGACTTGGCTTGGCTTGGCTCTATAAGGCTTTGCAACGACGAGTCTTGGAGGTCGGTCGTCTCGAGACGAAAAGGGCACGGCCACAACAGAAATTGATGCTGCATGGCAAACTAGAGTATTTGGAGGGGTCTTCTTGGTCTTTCCGGAGAAGATGGTGGTAGTGAAGTATGTGGCATCCAGGTCGCGTCGGTATCATGCAGTGGTCGTGGCAGAAAAGAAGGCACGACCATTTACTGCAAACTCGATCAAAGGGTTTTGGGGAGTCCGAGGTTCCGACTCCAGGGTTAGGCATAGGCGTCGACCTACTCAGATGGGGGCACACACGAGCACGAGAGGAGTTGCATGGAAGTCAGGGTCACGGCGCTAATACTTCCGTCAGGGTGCAGCCTTTCGCCGGTGCACGGTGAGGCTCTGGCTCGGCACAGAGGAGCACTAGCTTAGGATGCAGTGTCTCACCCTCGACAGGTCGGGTTCAGTGGCAACACGGAATCGTTCGCAGAAGTTGCACGAACAACTCGGCACCAACAAGGAATGTCAGTGGATAAAGGGATTTGATAGTCGGCCGTCGAGGAGGAGTATCTCGTATTGATATGTGTTTCAAAGGGCGGTTCGTCTAGGTCGAGGCCCACCGCTAGTAGCCTGACCAACGACACTACAAGCTCGAGCAGTGCAGATATGCATGGGCATAAGCCATCGCACCCGGCTCCATCTTGTGCGGCTTGACGAGTTGGTACGGGTGTCAGATATAGATAGCCAAAAGTATAGGTTATCTGGTGTATCACGCGGGATCAACAGACACAGGTTGGGTGTCGTCGGCAAGACGACGAGGTTGGGCTCGTGTAGAAAGTTTATATATAGCTAGAGAAGGAAAAACCGAGAGTTGAGATGATGATTATGGTGGTTGTATACATGAAAGGGAAGATGGTCTTCTACAAGAGATGATTTGATTGCTTTTACGACATATATAGGCTGGGTAGAGATGTGAGAGATTATGATTCGTGTATATATATATATATATATATATATTTTTTTTTTTTTTTTTTTTTGTGAGAGATGTATATATATATTCGTGTATATATATATATATGTGAGAGATGATGTATATATATATATATATATATATATATATATATATATATATATATATATATATATATATATATATATATATATATATATATATATATATATATATATATATATAGAGGTGGGATAGGCTTCACCCCCTATTTTGTCCACCCCCTTATCATCCGCATCTTAGTCGTTGGATTAGATTAATAAACGACTAAGATTAAATTAAATCTCTCTCCTAATTTAATGTTAAAATTTAATGTTAAAATTTAATGTTATTTAATGTTAAAATTTTAGTTCTTTGGTTCCTTTAGGGGGCTACATTGTTTCATTATTTTCTTCTTTGTTGTTGTAATTTATAGAAGAAATATATCACCTAACGTTGTATATTGCTCTAAAGTAATTAAGTTTATGCAGGTAGCTTGTTCAAGGGATGGAGTTTTGATTTCTTTGGCCATGCTATAGTTAAAAGTACATGTACAATGCAAATAAAACTCAGTCATATTGAACAGTATTAAGGAGGATTTATTGGAGACTATTCTTAACAGCTTTTAAGTTTGAGTATTTATCATGTGGAATCGTCCTTTTGCATGATTTGCAACTCATGAAGATCAAAGGTTTGATGCCCATGATAACGCCAACATCTTCGTGGGACCATATTGTGACGAGTTACAACAAATGTGAGAAAAAGATTGTGACGAGTTACAACAAATGTGAGAAAAAGATTGAATAATCTTGCAAAAGTTGGAAGATCTTTACTGCTATCTAGTCTTCTTGCTTCTTGAAAAGAAAAAAAAAAGAAATTTAAATGTATCAAAAAGCAATTTGCAAGTCTTTGGTAGCGTGAGCATTAGTTTGAATTGCAAAATGCTCAAGTACAGACGGGTGTTGTTCATATTAGCATATAGATTCCAATTCCATTACCATATTACCAACTGCCATTTACAATTATACACTACAACAGCAGCAACAAGAAGCCATCATAGCCATGTAATCTAAATAAATCATTCTCTCAGGAGGAGACGAGGATCAAAATTTAACATTAAATTACAGTGTTACTCTTCCCTCCCATCTTATCAATCTCAAACTTCACGTGCTGCATGTGCCAAGCTTCATCTCATCATCCACGGCATCATCTCGCAACTGCCACCGTCTTCGCTTCGTACGCTTGACGACGTCTCCCGTGACAGGAAGGTTGTATATATAACTGTACAATGAATCAACTTTTATTAGTGAGAAGCAAACATGCGTTGTAGCAGGAGTACGAGATCAGGGCCTCGATGACCACCATGATGGTCACCAGTCAGTACAGGATCAGGGTCGCGACGACCACCATGATAATCTCCAGCCATTACAGGATAAGAGAAGAGGAGGAGGTGCTCGCGGTCGGGGAATCTCGATTTGAGGAGAGGAGACGATAGAGAAATAGGAGGTGCTCGCCGTGGAGTCCAATTGGTGTTTCCGGATTTCTACAGAAATAGAAAGAGGAGAGAAGATGCTCGATTGGGATTTTGTTTTTATTTTGGTTTCTCTCTCTTCTTTAATTCTTTTATTAGGTTTAATCTGGATCGTTAATGAAATTTGATCCAATGGATATGATAAGGAGGATAAGGGGGTGGACACAATAGGGGGTGAATTTGATCCCACCTCATATATATATATATATATATATATATATATATATATATATATTTTGAAGGAAAGGGTAATTTTATTGCCGAAATATGGCGAAACTGTACAAAGACTATCTACAAATTATGAAGGCTCAGCCCTCCAAGCTCCGAATATCTGACTCAATGTTATTAATAATCCCACGAGTAGTAGTAGCTACTCCCTCGAATATGCGCCGGTTTCGTTCTTTCCATATATGCCAAACTGCTGACAATAGCCGAAGACGGCCTCTATTATAAGCATCTGGGCTACGCCTACTCAGTCCTCTGATCTCCTCCACAATTTCCCGGGTGCCTCTACCCTGACCACCGCTTAGACCAAGCTGATTCCGACAGTGTTGCCATACTAATTCAGAAGTAGGGCATTGGAAAAATAGATGGTCTCTATTCTCAATGCCCCCATTGCATAGAACACATGCAACATCATTCGCAAGTATTCCAAACCTGTTGAGTCTCTCCTTGGTGAATAACCGATCTCTAATCATTTTGTAGGCACATAGCTTCATCTTCATCGCAGCCTTCTTGTACCAAATAATCTCCGCCCAACTCACTAGTGGTCGATGAGGCCGAATCTGATCGTAGCAAAGTTTGGTAATGAAACCCCCCTCTACCGATCCTTCCCACACCCACTTATCCGCCTCCTCTTCCGGATGTATCTCCATGTTTGTTATAGCAGTAGCTACTCGCTGGCATACCCGCCTATTCTCCAATCTCCAGTTCCCGCTTTCAATGATGACAGCTAACTGCTCGTCTCGTCCGCGCACTTCAAACTCCGGCCACCCCCACCTATCTACAAAGCTGCTATTTTGGAGCCACGGGTCAAACCAGAGGCTTGTGGTTGATCCGTCATGCACTTTTCGAGCGATTCTCGCCTTCAAAAGGGGCCTAGCGCGGAGAATGTTCTTGTATGTTACCGAAAAGTTATTATCAACCTGCTGAATCCAAAAATTAGTACCCCTACAGTACCTATTTCTAGTCCATCTCGCCCAAAGGGACTGGCTTCCAAGTAACGTCCAAGCCATCTTTAATAGAGCCACGTCTCGAAGAATCTTGAGGGATCGCAGCCCTATACCACCCTCCTCTTTAGGCGTGCACAGCTCCTCCCAAGAAATCCCGTGAAGGCCACCTTTCCATATGAAATTTACACACATTTGGTCGATTTTCTGGATCGTTTTCTCGGGAAGAAAGATCACTTGAAGCCAGAAGCCTGCAATAGCGTGAATAACCGAGCGGACGAGTTCTACTCTACCTCCAAAGGACAACACCTGAGCTTGCCATCCTTCAAGTTTATCTTGGATATGCTGAATCAATCCTTGACAATCTGAGTCTCGGGTATAATTCACCGAGAGAGGTAAGCCAAGATATCTAACAGGGAGTTGGCCAATCACAACTTGCAGAGACCCCGCTATCCCTTCTTTATTTGGACAGTCTTTGTTGAAGTAAATGTGGCTCTTATCTGAATTTAGTCTAAGTCCCGAATGTCTCGCGAACTCTTCCAAGACTTCCCGGAGGGCTCTCATGGACTGCTCCGAAGGCTCGACAAAAACGAGCAAATCGTCTGCGTAAATCAGGTGCGTCACCACTGGATCCACCTGCCTGTAGAGGGGGTGATATGCCGCTGCAGGGTGGCGAGGTCCATCAGACATGTATAGTGCTCCATAACTATAGTAAAGAGGTACGGGGAAAGAGGGTCACCCTGCCTTAAACCTCTGTTACTCCCGAAGAACCCACAAGGAATACCTTTCATAATGATAGAGAAAGTAGGAGTGGAGATACACTCTCTAACTCTATCTACCCACCATTGATCGAAGCCCATAATCTTCAACATATGGCAGACAAAATTCCTGTTAACTGTGTCGTACGCCTTTCTGATGTCTAGTTTAAGACAGCTCTTCCGTCCCCCAGCCTTGTTGAAGTCCCTGACTAACTCATGAGCAAGGAGACAGTTTTCTGCAATCGCCCGGCCTTTAATAAAAGCTGATATATATATATATATATAATATGATAAAAGAGGAGGATTTTTTATAGGATTAGTATTATAAAAATTGTTTAAACTATATTTGATTATTATCAAAAAAAATTAAGATATATTTATATAAATCAAAAATTATATTTTAATTAATTTAACAAAAATATATTCATTGTTCAAAAAAATATGTGATTTTCTTTTAGAAAAATTTTAAGACAATTTATTTTCTAAGGAAAAAAATTAGATAAATAAAAATGAAAATTTAAAAGTATGAGAAAAAGAGAGACAAAATTCTCTCTCTCTCTCTCTCTCTCTCTCTCTCTCTCTCTCTCTCTCTCTCTATATATATATATATATATATATATATATATCCGAAAAAATGACATATTAGTATATGGATAAAGTAAAATCATATATACCTATATTGAGTATATACTTAGTATATACCATCGATATTCTAATTAAAAATAAAACTCCAAAAATTGAGGGGCTTTACATTCTACCCAACTTACAAGAATTTCATCCTCGAAATTTAGAAATAACTAGGTTGGTTGGCTTGAGAAGATAGAATTTTTTTTTTTAATACAAAATTACGATCAACACCTTGAGCAAGGGGTTGGAAACGAAATCTAACAAGTAGTTTAGATAACTAGAAAAATAAGATCAACGGATATAGTTTAGAAAACGATCACCTACATGACATCCCATCAGTGTCTAAGTTCTATAAACAATAAATCTATAAAAGTGTAATCTCAAAAATAGGTAATAATTTTCTAATCTCAAAATATGACCAATAACTCAATAGTTGAAATTTAAATTCATGTTCGATATCGTCATAATCTTCAAAATTTGTGATTTAACAAAATCGTCAATATCACCTTATCAATAGTAAATTCTCCATCTAATTCGATTGATTTCTCCACAAATTTTACAAATTTTTAAACTCCTTGAATTTATTTTTTAAATTAAATTATGGCTTTCATTATCTCCTCAAAATTAAAATTTCATAAATATCCATCTAAATAATTTCTTTTATTATCATCAATTTAGTCGAAGCAAAAAAAATCAAACTCATCTTAATCAGGAAATTTATATTCGTAATCCTCATAGAAATTTAAGCCTTCAAACATCAAGTTTTTAAAAAAAATTCTCTTCAATATTGGAGTAATATTGAAAACTAAAAATACCCTATTTTATATTCACATGAAATTTTTTCTCAATAATTAGTTTTTTTCTCGATGAACCAATTTTGTCGATCGAGAAGTCTACCCACCGTTGATCATATAATTTTATTAAAACATAATTTCGCATTCCTCAACTTCATCTAATAGTGCTCACTGCCCATTTCAACGTATGTACTACTAAAATAACCCATTTTAGCGACGTCAGGAGACGTCGCTAAATAAGGAAAATACGTCGCTAAAACCAATTTGCGACGTATTTAGAGACGAATACCGTACGTCGCTTATAGGCAAGTCGCAGATGACACTTTAGTCGTCGAACGTCGCTATTTACGACGCGGAGTTCATTGTCGCTAGACGTCGCAAAATTCGCGACAGATAGCGACGTATCACTACGTCGCCAAAATTGCGACGTAAAGCGACCACTTGCGACGCTGTAAACTTTATATATGATGACATGGCATGGCAGCCACGTGGGCAACTTAGCGACGGCTACCGACAGATTTAGCGACGTATATTAGTGACGTCTAGCGACGTTACGTCGCTATTTAGCGACGTATAGCGACGTCTACGTTCTGTCGCAGTACGTCGCAGAACGTCGCTATACGTCGCAGATATTATAAAAAAATTTAAAAAAATATAATTGATATTTTTGTTATGCTGTGTGTCTGTGTTTACAGTGTGTGTGAAGTGCAGTGTTCGAACCATCGACAGTTTCGCTTACTGTTCTATGTTTTATCTTGGATAGAAAGAGCAACAGTTCAGGGTGCACTTCTCAGAGCTTCCTCTTCACGTCCTTTACCTTCTCGGGAACCTTTACGACGTCCCGAGAAAGTGAAGGACGTGAAAATGAAGCTCTTAGAAGTGCACCCTGAACTGTTGCTATTTCTATCCAAGATAACATATACAACAGTAATCGAAACTGTCGATGGTTCCGAACACTACATTTCACATTCACTGTAAACACAGACACACATCATAACAAAAATACACAATATATTTTTTTAAAATTTCGGCAGCACCTCCTTTGTATATCAGATCATCGTTTATAACCCAGCGTAGGTATATTTGTCATCTCCGTCGCAGATATCATAAAGTAAATATCACAATAAAAATAGGAGGCAGTACAAAGTAAATATCACAGACACACATCCTTACAAACATCCAATAGAGTCAAATAAAAATGGAAGATGATAAAAAGTCTCCCACCAAGTGTATAAACAACAGTGTACCAATAAACAATTTGCCCATAGGACCAATACATACAAGTCATAAAAAAACCAATAAAATCACTGCAGACCCCTGCCGCGCAACTGGGATAGAATGTAGTCATACTTCTCCTGGGTGAGCTGTACCGTAGGGGCAGTAGGAGGCAGTGCAATGTCTGGAGTCGGCGCCGGAGGCAGTACAGTGTCTGGAGTCGGCGCCGTCGATGGACCGGGAGGACGTATCTGCTCCAGCTCTCGCAGTCGCTCACCATGCGCAGCAAGGGTACTCACCACCCTCTCAGTATACTGAGTGAGTGAGGCAGACATGCTCCTCTGCGATCCCTCCAGCTTGACCTGTCTACGCTCTGTGCGCTGCGTAGACTCGGTGAGCGTCTGCAAGATGGCAGCTGTAGCCTGATGCAGACTCATCAGCTCCTGTATACTGTGCTCGACCGCATCAAACCGTCCGGTGACGATCGAAGGGTCGGATCGTCGCTCGACCGCATCAGAAATCTGCTGCTGCAACTCGCGATGCAGCTCCTCGATCTGACGACGAACATCCTCAGCTCATGACGATGCCTGCGTAGCCGGAGACTGCGCACTGACAGAGGGGGCCCGGGATGACTTCGAAGCCAAATACGTGCCGTAGGATCCCGTACCCTAGTACGTACCGTTCTGAAGACCGCCAACGGCGGTCATCCAGAGCTCATCCGGCGATGGAGCTGTAGGCGGCTAGGAGGAAGTACCAGCCCCTCCCTTTGCTTGTGCACTAGCAGCAGCAGCAACAGCCGTCTCCTCCTGTAGCCGAACAAACTCGGCCTAGAACATGTTTGCTAACGTGTAAGTGTTTCCTAAAGTCTATATTGATATCTATTTTCCTGTTTTCTAAATTATAGTAAATTAATATAAAGAATAGAACGTACATATGCCTGCGTCGCCCTCTCGTCAATGAACTCCCCAGCCCTCCGATGGGTGACCAGGAAGACGGTCACCATGTTTGGATCCTCACCCTTTTTTACCTGTTAAAATATATTATCTATTATTAGTATTAAACATTCTATCGAACTATATATAAATTAATGTCCGTCATAGGAAACGTACCAGACGACAAAAATGCTCCGTCATCAGAATGGAGCCACCACACCACTTACCGGCGCTCGACCGCGCCACCTTGGCCTTCTCAGACCACTCCTGGTACCTGCGCTCGCTGAATCTAGCCTTCGTCGCAGTCCACTGCTCTGGCGTAATCCAACCCTGGATCGGCTGTCCAGAGTGATCACGACGCTTCTGGTCGTCGATCGCATCACGGATGAGCTTGGCTGCGACGGCAGAAAATTGGCCCTCGATCCTCGCCGCCCGGTATGGTGGATAGAAATAGGTCCTCTACAAGAAGTAAAATACAAAAGTTGTATAATATACACAAATGATTATTAAAATTTAAAAATAAACAAATTTTTTACCTTGAAGTGGGCGAACCAAAAGGCCTTCCTATCTGCGGGAGCATCTGAGTAGTTAATCCAAGGCCCACCATAGTTCTGCCTCAGAAATGTCCCCAGCTGTCTCTGTACTGCAGAAGGCCGATATCTATACAATAATAATTTTTTATGAATATATATGTACATATAATCATTTAAGAAATATATATTAATTAATTAACTTACTTCATAGGCCCGTCCGTCCAAATATCCATACGTGTCTCGCCCGGGGGAGCGCATGGAGGGTCGCTCTCACCTCCTGCCTGGGCAGGATCAGTCTGATCGCCGTCCTCCATATGCTCGGCGTCGGCTCCCCCCATAGAGCCTTCGACAGGAGGAATGCTGGACGGGGGATCAGGGATGCTGGACGAGGGATCAGGAAGGCTGGACGACGAGGGAGGAGTCGGCAACCTGCTGGAACTGCCCTGTCCCGGTAATAGACCGGGAACAGAACGGTATAATGGCGTACTCGGAGATGAGGATGAGGGTACGGAACTACCCTCTCCATCCCCAGCCCTAGGCTGACGGGACTGGCTAATATATAATCCTCCGCGTCGTCCTCCTGGTCTAGTCATACCTGATAATAACATATGACAATAAAACAAAAATACATATTTATATGATAGACATCACAGATTTTTGAAATATATCGTGGTCACAGATAAAAAGTGTCACTAAATTGTCACAGATTTATTATTATAAAAATACATATTTATATGATAGACATCACAGATTTTAATCCTCTTCTGAAAATTCATCTTCGATAGCACTTGGAAAATCTTTAACCTCCTCCCATATCATGGCTCCGTACCACCTTGGCGGTGGATCACCCTTCTCTACAACGCCGGCACGGAATGCATTCCTATTCCTTCGGAACAGATGATCTTTTGGCAGAAATTGCCGATGACAATCAAAGAAGCACGGTTTTCCTCGTGTTTCAAGCGGAAAGCCTTACTACGGTCCATGCAATACGGACATGAGAGATGGCCATGAGTGCTCCATCCAGATAACATTTCATAGGCCGAAAAGTCGTTGATGGTCCATATAAGGGTTGCCTTCATCTAAAAATTCTGTTTCCTGGAAACATCGTACGTGTTAGCGCCTACTTCCCATAACTGATTCAATCATCTATCAAAGGCTGTAAGTAAACGTCAATGTTCCTCTTGGGATTGTTCGGACCAGGAATTATAACCGTTAGAAACATGTACTGAGTCTTCATACACATCCAAGGCGGTAGGTTATACGGAGTGACAATCACAGGCCAGCACGAATACTGGGATCCCGAAAGACCAAAAGGAGTAAAACCGTCAAGTATAGTCCCAACCTGACATTACGCAGATCTGAAGCAAAATCAGGATACACTCGATCAAAGTGCTTCCACGCTTCTCCATCGGATGGGTGATCCAACACTCCTTCAATCTGTTCTCGCATGTGCCAACTCATATTTTCGGCCGTCTCTTTCACCATAAATAATCTTTGCAACCGCGGCGTTAAAGGCAAGTAGTACATTGAATCGGTCGATCTTCTTGCATCGGTAGACCTTCCTATACTAGTTGTCTTATAGCGATCAGCACCACAAAATCTGTACACATCTGCGTCCTTATCGTCTTTGTAGTACAGCATGCACCTATTGCGACAGGAATCGATTTTCTCGTATCCCATCCAGAGCGATCTCACCATCCTCTTAGACCGGTAGAAGTCTTTAGGCAACTTAGCACCCGCGGGCAAGATCTCTATAATCAACTCCAACACTCGGTTGTAGCATTCTTGCGACATGTTAAAATCTGACTTAATACTCAACAGTCTTGTAACCACCTCCAACGGTGAATGATCCTCACAACCAGGATACAATGGAGTCCTTGCATTCTCCAGCAACTCCATGAACTGTGCAGCATCGGCGTTCGGTGCCTCCTCAGGTGCATCATGAACGAAACTAGGTCCCACAGCGTCGAAAACCATGTTCACGCACCCGTCGTCGTATGCATGATTATGTGAAACAAAATTAGGTCCCGCATGCATATATGGCAAAACATAAGGCTTCGGCTCTGATGCTAAAGACACAAGTTCTCCGTGTGCGGTCCACTGATAGTAATTAGACGTAAAATCCCTCGAGTACAAATGATATGTCACTTCCACTTCTGGATAATATTTCACGTTATGACATTTCACACACGGACACTTAATTTTGGTGCCGTCCATGTACTGAGGGAACGCCTTAGCAAACTGCAGGAACTGCTCTACTCCCGCTATGTATTAATCCCGCACATCACACATATCATCAGGACGACGATTGTACATCCATGAACGATTCCGCAAGTAGTAATTCATATCCATTTGGAAATAATTCTGCAAAGATGGACACACATTATCCAACAGGCACAAATTCGTATATTATGTCTTATTAGGGACACACATAAGTAGCGGACAGTTACTAATAACAATGATATGCAATCTAGGTCAAACTAGGTTGTACTAAGTCAAACAAAGTCAAATAAGGTCAACCTAAGTCAAACAAAGTCAAACAAGGTCAAAGTAGGTCAAGGGTTGACCTATAGCTGACTTTGTCAACTCTTAGTCCAATCTAAGTCAAATATCCTATTTCTAGTCATTAGCTACCAAGGTACTGTTTACCTTATCGCTATTGGTATCCCAATACCAATACCTTAAGTTGGTACCCTTTACCTTATCGCTATTGGTACCCTTTACCTTATCGCTATTGGTATCCAAATACCAATATCGCGGTAACATGGTTGGTACATTAAGGGTCTTTGACAAGATGACATATTGCGAAAAAATATATCCTTATATATACTTCTCCTACGGATATATCTTTTTACAACATGTCACCTCCTCAAAGATCCTTAATGTGACAACTATGTAACCCTCTCAGTCATATCCCAACTAATAAATAGTCAACCTTGGTCAAACAAGGTCAAATCTAATATATCCTTACTAATTTACAGTTTACAGGAACCCAATGTTAAAACATTCATTCAACTCATTAGGAAGAACAAAACTCAGGTATAGAAATTAAACCATTCACTTGGTTAACAGTCAATTCAATTTCAGTTATTCAAGGTAATCAGTTGACACATTCAGTGGATTTATCTCAGAAATAGGAAAACCAATCTCAGTCCTATTTACAGTTTAAGGAAAATGAAATCTACATTTCTTTTGAAAACAGTGTATACAAAAAAGAAAATCAGAGTCTCAGGTTTAACACAGTGAAGTGATATATATGTCAAGAATATTACTGAATGTTAAAAGAAACAGTGGCAGACATTTGTGTTCAAGTGTCAATGCAAACAGTGAGCTAACTAACATTAAGAAATCTGGAATTATATTAACAGTTGCAAAGGAAAGAAAATTCAGTGAGCCAATAACTGGAATGGGAAACAGTGAGCTAACATGAAATCAGTGAATAAGGAAACTGAGAATACATCTCAGGAAAATAGGAAGGGAAATCAGTTCCCAGTCCTGCATGTCTTCGAGAACCAACACACAGTCCAATTTCTCATACTCAAACATATAACCTATTCTAATTAAGCAATCCTGCAGTAAACACAAACTAGAACATGTGGGGATCATTATAACTCATCAAAAGGAATCAGTTCAATTCAGTTCAAGGAAGAACAGCAAACCAAATTCCTGAGTTTTCATCAAACCAATTTAAATCGAACCCCATGTCCAATATCCTATTCTCAAATCACAAGCCTAATCAAAAATGAAAAATTGATTCCTGAAGTTCAGGGGACAATCAAGTTCAGGGGACAATCCAATTTCTCATACTCAAACATATAGCCTATTCTAATTAAACAATCCTGCAGTAAACACAAACTAGAACATGTAGGGATCATTATAACTCATCAAAAGAAATCAGTTCAATTCAGTTCAAGGAAGAACAGCAAACCAAATTCCTGAGTTTTCATCAAACCAATTTAAATCGAACCCCATGTCCAATATCCTATTCTCAAATCACAAGCCTAATCAGAAATAAAAAACTGATTCCAATATCCCCATTTCCAATATCCTATTCTCAATTCAGTTCAAGGAAGAACAGCAAACCAAATTCCTGAAGTTCAGGGGACAATCAAAACTGATTCATGAGTATCAGCCAACCCATTGAAACCAACTCGAGTCCAAATTCCATTCCCATATCATAAAACTTAATTTAATAAGTAAAGATCAATCTATCATAGGCTAATACACATGTAGGAGTAATAATGGTACTTAAAAAATTAGTTAGAATCAGATTAACAGGATTGACATAGGAAAAACTTGAAACGTATTATGTATCAGTCATGTAAAGTCAACCCACATATGTTCGAATTCCATATCACAGCAACGACCCAATCTCAATGTAAATATCAACTAACATAGATTAACAACATGTCTAGGAATCAAATCTAGCATTTAAATCACAATTTAAACCATTTAAACTAGGAATAAATCTGTGTCTGTGTGTGTGTGTGTATGTGTCTGTGTTTGTGTGTGTGTGTGTGTGTCCGTGTCCGTGTGTCTGTGTGTGTATGTGTGTGTGTCTGTGTCTGTGTCTGTGTGTGTGTGTGTCAGTGTCCGTGTGTGTCCGTGTGTGTATGTGTGTGTGTCTGTGTCTGTGTCTGTGTGTGTGTATGTCCATGTCCGTGTGTGTCCGTGTGTGTGTGTGTCTGTGGAAGAGGAGGAGGAGGAAGGAGAGGAGTTAGGTTAGGGTTTACCTGAGGAAGAGGAGGAGGGGCTCGGATTGGGGGAGGAGGAGCTCGAGGAGGAGGATCTCGAGGAGGAGGAGCTCGCCGGAGGAGGAGGGAGTCGCCGGAGGGGTCGCCGGGGGGGTCGCCGGGGGGGAGGGCACCGACAGAGGGGGAGGGAGTCGCCGGGGTGGGGGGGGTGGGGGGGGAATTAGAATTTTTGGGTTTTTGAGTGAGAGTGAGGGGGAAAGAAGGCAGTGGCGTGCCCTAAGTAAAATAACTTAGCGACGTCACGTGTTGACGTCGCTAAACGTCGCAACCATGGCGACATATACTTATAATATGTCGCTGAACGTCGCTATTCAGCGACGTAGGATACTCCTGTCGCAGAACGTCGCTAGTCAGCGACGTTTTGCGACGTGTTTATAAAGATGTCGCTACTGGCGACGTAATTTCTTGCCGTCGCTATATTACGTCGCTATTTGATGATATTTTAGTAGTGATGCCACATAATCACACAACCATCTTATTTAACTATACCAATAATTTTCTCTATGGGGTTTTCTAATCCAGTCTCGTTCTAACTGGAGGGTGTCATGATTCAATTTTCATCTTTGCACAAGGAAATTTTATTAAGGATATGATTGCATGAATCACGGAGAAGATTAATAAATCCTTAATGGGGGGAAGCAATAAATTGGGAGGATAACACATTTAGTTAGGTTCGACGATCATGGTAGAGTTGAATAAGGGATAAGGGTTGCTAGTTAAATCACAAAATTTTAAGGATATTAAGAATTAAAAATTAAAAGAAAAAAATTAGGGTCTCATAATTAATGGTTCCTCGAGAGTATATAGTCTTCTAAGTTGGGGGTACGATCATGGGAACGGTTCTAATCATTCTCAAGTTTCAAATGATCAGAAGCTCATGATAAAAGATCTAAAATTGAGGGAAGGTCGAGTAAGTCAAGATTGAGAGATAATCATATGATTTGGTAGATGACTAACTACACTTGTGTATATACCACTATCATGTTTATAGGAGTAGAATCTGTGTCTATCTATCAAGTAGGAGCGTTTGTCTTTCTAACATAGGCGAAAGGCGAAACAATAAGGAGTTCAAGGAAGCTATGATGACATACAAATACGTGGTTCAGAGGTGATTAATAATTCAAAAGAGATTGTCAAGACAATCGCGGATGAGATCCTAGAGAGCAAGTCTAACTATATCTCAAGCCACTTAGAATGAAGAGCAAATCAAGTACACTTAGGTTGATCAGACCATCATGCAACAGTTCTGATTAGACAATGTGTTAGTGGAGGCCTCCAATAAAATACTGTCCTTGATCAAGCATGGTAAAAGAATAAGCTTGCAAAACAAGGCTATAATAGCGGCATTAGTCAAGCTAGTCAAAAATATGTGTATGCGAGATAATAATGTAAAAAAATCTAAGTAGTTCAAGTTTCTTAAGAATCTAAGTCTTGTCCGATGTTTGTGCTATACAGTCATCCTACGGTCTTCTTGTATAAGGCTTTGGTCGACTAGATGAGTTAGAGATCTCTAGAATATCCTATTAGTGACATTTAATTATACTACCTTAATGGGCCATAATAACAAAGGGGATACTAGGTGGTGAGGCTTTCTACCCAACTTACAAGAGTTAAACTAGTAGTGTGATGGGACAATGGAACATGTCTATCTAGTGTGTGTCTCCTTCCTAACCTCTATCAAGCACGAAGGGAAAATAAGAATTTACGGTAGGAAAAGTTTAAGCAAGATGCAAATCAAGGAAGGCAAACGAGATTTCAAATTTTGAAGTCAAGAGAGGAGATCAAGTATGTGGATGAGATCCTAGACTCTAATCCTATATTGCAGGCTCACATCGGTACAATTACGTAACCGAAGTGACAAACTTGACCTGCATGGGCCACCACAAAAACATGTAATGTCCTAGTCCCAAAATACTTAGGATATGCCAGCTGTATACATACGAAGTACGCTCCAATGTATGGAAACCTTGTATGTATATATAAGCTGTAAAATGCAGTAATCTATGACTAAATCTCATCCACAATGAAAAGAATAATAATATAAAATCAACTTGAATAATTATGGTTCAATCGTTGGATGGAGACAAATCTACTACCAACAAATTTTAATAGAAAAAAAATATACAAGGAAAGTAATTTGGTAGAGCGAAGGGGATGACGATCCAAGAGCAATATCTCAAAGAATAGAGCGCAAGTCATGGCCTTGGGTAGAGCACCTGCAAAAATCACAAGACACACTTGGAGGAATCACCAGGTCCTCAGAGGGACGTAACAAGATACAGTAAACAACATGCCATAAACTGAATATAAAGCTGCTCAATAAAACTTCGGACCATAACAAGGTTCAGTACCTTATCATTGAAGCAGTTAACCACACCTACAACCAAACAAGGACAAGGTGTGGCAACTATTTTGTGACAAAATACAGTTCCAAGTCATAGTCAGGCATAAGTACATAAACCAAAAGTACCTATACCTACCGGATAACGGTCACCTAACCACTCTAAGTGTAATGCAATCGAGAATAGCACATGGTCGCATAACCTCCAAGTCAAGTCAAGATAAAATAAGCAGGACCTCAGTAGCGAGTCTCAATACTATATACCATTCCTCAGTATCGAGCGAGTCTACAGTATATAGTCTACCTATCGTTCCTCAGTAGCAAGCGAGTCTATGATAGATAGGAAGGAGGTCAATGCCCAGTTGTATTCTCCCCGCCCAATGATCTAACTCTAATGACCACTAGTCTTTTATCATACGACCCTAGTAGTAGTCATGGCCTAACGCTCGTCCAATATGTACCGCTGGCCACTCAGTACACACGTCGGAGATCTATATGCGACTCGTGAATCGTGGCATACAAGTGTCAAGGCCAATGAATGCAGGAGGTCTCTTTCTTATAGGTCGAGTGTGCATACAAATAAAATAATTATGGAAAGACAGAATTTAAACAATAAAATTTGCATCTACGCATAATTGAGAAGTACAAGATATAATTGCAGAAAATAAATACTAAATAAATAATTGCATGCAATATAATGAGCAAGGAAATAAACTGTGGTGGCAAGGTATCTTGCTTGGGGTTCGTCCTTCAGGCGGCATTGTAGTTGATAAATCCTAGCTTACACGATCCGTGATACCCATGATTGCGATCTATTTATATCCCATACACCCACAAAA
>JANAVB010026225.1:37500-142148 GCA_029216955.1 Iris pallida
TACACTATACTGTTTTTTCTGATATCACATTAACACCCTCTTGACACTCATGTACACAAATACACTCACACACACAAACTGAAATCTAAACACACACACACATGTTCACTGTTCACAGGTGAACCTCACACTGTTTTTCCTATGTTTCACTCACTGATCACAGGTTTTACACCACACCTTGATTTCTTGTATCACACATGTTTATATCACTCCACACACATGCCTAACACACCCCCTCATGCCATGTCTATATCACACACAAGTGTCACACACTCATGCCTCACTCTCACTCATGACCCACACACACACACATCCCACACACACACATATGTTTCCCTATACATGCCTATGTATATATATAAAGTATAAATATAATATAGGCATGTGTGTGTACTAGTATATGTGTATTATATAAATATATGTGTGATATGAATATAGGTAGCCTATATGCTAGTGTATTCTATATTATATTAAATATCAATATGTGTAATTCTATATTAGATTATAATATATCAATATGTGTTGTATTTTAGATTTAAATATTGTCATGTGTTATGTATTATAGGCATAGTATAGCCTATAGCCTAGGCTCTTAGCCTATGGGTGTATCTGTGTGTCAGTATAGAGTCTAGATAGACTTGTTTAGTCTTGATTAGGCCTAGAACAGACTAATTAGACTTGTTAGACCTAGTTTGACTTCTAGGGTTGACCAGAGTTGACCAAGAGTTGACTTGGGCCTAGATTGACCTAGAATCATGTAGAATGCATAGTAGGACTTTATTATATCATTTCAGACTTGTTGTGACCTGTGCTGTTCTGATTAGGAGCCATACACCTCTCCTCGGACAGTACATTTCATCCGGACAATCAGATACAGGCGAATACATTCTCTGATCATTTTATATCCTGCTTATAATTATTTTCCTGTATTAAATTACTTTACTTGATACTGTCACGTTGGTCACACGGATTATTACAATATGGATCCCTCCCTGAGATGTTATTCCATCAGGGAGCATCGGGGTACTCTATATTCTGTGCGTTTCACTTACATGGCGTATCACTATGCTTCTTTGGTTCTTTGATCACTTGTGACATATACTCATATGATCACAGAGTCTTCTTTGAATCCTTATCCCATTTATTGGGTTTTCCAGAATCCTCATTTATGGGACTACTATGTACAACCCTTCGGGGGCTTATCACCCTTTGGGGGCTTATCACCCTTTGGGGGCTTACCACCCTTCGGGGGCTGTTACATAGAATCATAACATAACCTGGTTGGATCCTTGTGTATTAATTGGGGGTACGGGGGAGTATAAATAGTCATGTGAACAATTCCAAAGTAGAATAGCCATGTACGCCTCTTTAGTATAGCCATGTATAATCAAGCCGTTCACATGTCGACTTTGTGCTCTAAATCACTAGTCACTGGTAGCTCTTTACTTATAGTAGATATTTCTATTACAGTTCTCTCTCTCTGTTTACATACTGCATTTCTTCAGTATCTATATCTTACTTTACTGCATGATTATATTTTCTAACCTGCTATGAACTGTTGAGATGTATTGTGCTCGCTCCTGTCCTGACTGGACCTGTTGAAAATATTACAGAGGACGAGGAGGAGGCCTGTGAGGATACCTTCTTCGGGACAGCTCTAGCTGACGGCTTTACCCCACTGTCTAGACTAGTTTAGTTAGGCCTTATCTTATTTTTATGTTGTTTTGAGACTGTTTAGCTAGACTTTACTTCTGTTCAGAGATGTTGAGTTGTATATGTTCTTTCATATTCAGTAGCTGAGATATGTACTCTGGATATTTGCTGGAATATTATCTTAGACTATTCTATCTTCTGTATTTTCTTGAGTTCTATAGCATATCGTGATTTCTTCTTCCTTAGTTGTGATTGAGTTCATTTACTGCTATGTCACCCCCACTTGGGGAGTATAAACTGCTTAGCTTATATTGTTAGATGTTGTGACCTAGGACATCGTTCTACCGCCGACACTGCGGCGTAGGCTGGGCGTTGTTACGTTCTCGTACCCTCACAGTGGGTGCGGGTCATGACATCTACTCCTTCTGCGTAGTCAAGAAGTGTGTCATGGGCTTACGGCTTAATGCGTCTGCCACAATATTAGCCTTGCCCGGATGATAATGTAGCTCAATCTCGTAATCCTTCATCAACTCCAACTAACGTCGTTATCGCATATTCAACTATTTTTTTGTGAATACGTACTTGAGGCTCCTATGATCAATGTAGATATTAACCTTCTCACCGTACAAGTAGTGTCTCTATAGCTTCAAAGCAAAGATAACCACTGCGAGCTCTAGATCATGGGTCGAATAATTCTTCTCATGCACCCTCAATTATCTTGATGTGTATGCTACTATGCGACTGTGCTGCATCAATGTGCATCCTAATCCCTTTCCAGATGCATTACTGTAGATCATAAATCCTTCTAGGCCCGATGGTAGTGTCAGGATAGGTGCCGTGGTCAAGCGCTTCTTCAACTCGTTAAAAGCGGCTTGACACTCATCTGCCCATACAAACTCCTGATCCTTGCAAGTTAGTCGAGTCATAGGCCCCGCTATTCGAGATAAATCTTCTACGAACCTTCGGTAATAACCCGCTAGTCCAAGAAAACTTTTCACCTCGGAAGCTGATGTAGGAGCGGGCCATACCTTGACTGCTGTGAACTTCTTAGGATCTACCAATATGCCGTCTCCAATAACGATGTGTCCAAGAAATGATACTTTCTTGAGAAAGAACTCACACTTTCTAAGCTTCGCGTAAAGTTGCTCATTTCTAAATATTCCCAAAATAATCTGTAGATGTTGCTCATGCTCCTCTTGGCTCTTACAGTAAATAAAAATATTATCTGTAAAGATAACTACAAATTTGTCCAAGTACTGGTGAAAGATCTTGTTCATTAAATTCATGAAAACTGCAGGAGCATTGGTCAAACCGAAAGGCATGACCAAAAACTCGTAGTGTCCATACCTCGATCGAAAAGCCGTCTTCGTAATGTCTTCCTTCCGAACCTTCAGTTGGTGATAGCCCAATCGTAAGTCAAACTTGGAAAATACTTTTGCTCCACTCAGTTGATCGACTAGGTCATATACGCGGCAAAGGATACTTGTTCTTCACCATCACTGCATTCAAAGCTCTGTAGTCGATGCACATGCACACTGTCCCGTCTTTCTTAGGCACAAAAAGAACGGGCGATCCCCACGGTGACGCACTGTCACTGCATTCAAAGCTTTGTAGTCGATGGTGATCCATGTCAAAATATAAGTCAATCATGGCCATCCAAACAAAACCAAATATCCAATGGGTAATAGGATGCATCTACACTATTCACGAAAATATCTAAACACTATTCATCAAAATATCCAAAATACTATTCACGAAAATATCGGAAACACTATTCACAAAAATATCTGAAATCGAAAATATCTAAAATGTGGAAAATCTATCCGGACGGTATGCCGTCGGTATACACCGGTATACTGGCGGTATGCCGGCCAAAAAGAAAATCTATAAGTTAGAAAAGTTTTTAAAGCATTACGAAAACCAAGAAAATATGAAATACACTACAAAATAAGTATCTGTATATAAATACCGATACTGTGAGACGAGTCTCACAACTCTCCACAACATAAAAATAAATTTCGTCCTCGAAATTTCCTAAATCTAGTCAAGCATGAAAACCAAACCAAAGAGCTAAAAAATCATGTCAATCAAAACAAGGCATGGCATATTGGTAAGATAAAGACAACAGTAATATAAGTAAATGCGTAAGCAATAACACAACTACAATCAAGAAGGGATGGAGGCATATGAATAAATATGTCTCCTAAGTCAGTTGAGTAGGAGCAGGCCTATGCTGACTCCACAACTTAGATAAAAGTCGATTCTCAAAATAAGCCGATACCAATGACCTAATCCAAAACATGACTCTATCCAGGACGTATCTTCGTAGTCGAGACATGTGATAAATATCATGTATCTTAAGATACGAAGATAGAAGAGTGAGACGAGAAACTCGCCAAATATGTGTAACCCAAAAGATAAATAAGAGTGGAAGCAGAATAGGACAATACCTACAACATGACCGCCCTCAGTCAAAACCTGCTCTAACATACCAAACTCTGCCTGCCCACATCTCGAAACTGCTGCTCTGACCTGCTGCTGCTGAATCGGTACCTGAGCCACATACTGCTGGACTGCCGGGGTAGCCGGTGAAGCTGGACTCTAACAGGACTGACCCTGCTGGCTGATCAGGCTGAAATGATACCTCTGCCCTTGGGTCAACTCTGAACTCTGCCCCTGAATGCTGAGACTGATTCTCCATAACTGGCCTAACAGAAGATTGCTGACTGCCATCGGCAAAACCCAAATAAGATGATCGAAAGGATTAAGAACAATGCCCTTGAAAGTTAAAGGACATAAGGATTAAATCGGGAGAACATGAAGGATCAACGATCAAGGCAGATATCAGGTCAAATGATCAGAGATATAGAATAACACGAAGGATATCAATAAAGGAGAATTGTGACTGAGATATATAAACATCAGTAACTCCCATATATCTGATAAATCAGACCTTGCATGGGCCACCACTAAAACCTATGTCACGCCCCAGAACCAGAATACTGGCAAGTAGGGACGGACCAGGCCAGCTACGTATACCAAAGTACTCCAGTACTCCGAAATAACGTATAAGCTATATAGACATGGGGATTACTACTACAAGCCAACAGTCGATACTAGGTCAAGCAATCCTAGGTATCTCAATCATAGGTAGTAAACAATGTACAAGAAATAAGATCAACTGGAATTTAAAATAGTAAAGTGTCCCAAACTATCATATATCAATGATCATGAAGCTAGTAATACAGAGTGAAGACTAGCAAGTGTAATAGTCATACATGATAAGCTCTAGCTATAGTCTAGAATACGCAAATCATGTTCTAGCCAGTAGGCTAAATGTCAAGTCCAAACACAAGCTAAACACGTGCTCGGAGGCTAAACGTCACAAAAGAATAATGTACATAACTAGTAGGAGAATGAAATAGAAAACCCACTAAGGTACTCTGGTGCTTCGGGTAGTCACCAACGAGTGGAAGGTACGGAAGATCCTTCCGGCTCCTCTATCAGATCTGGCCAAACAAAACCAGTGGGGTCAGACCCCCAATAGCAAGTACCACAAAGGAAGCCAAACTATGAACTAACACCAGCATGCAAATCATTGCAACGGATAGAGACAGAAATAAGTAAAAGCAAATCAAGACTCGTGCACTAGCAATACACTTATCCCGATAATAGAAAAGACAATAAGTAAAGCAACATGTAGCATAAAGTAAAGGACATGTGACATAATGTAAACTGTGTACATGTAAGAAAAGGAAGCATGTGAACATGAAAGATAAACTAGACATATGAGCATGTTAAGTAGTCGGGACATGTGAGCATGTTAGGTAACTGGAACATATGAGCATGTTAGATAACTGGAGCATATGAGCATATTAGATAACTGGAGCATGTGAGCATGTTAGATAACTTGAGCATGTGAGCATATTAGATAACTGGGCATGTGAGCATGTTAGATAACTGGAGCATGTGAGTATATTAGATAACTGGAGCATGTTAAGTCTATATAGAACGACAAATGATAAGATGACTTAGGAACTAATCAGGAACCCAAGTTACAACCCGTAAACCAAACAAGGACCGGGGTTGTAACCCTTCTCCTGAACAGAACTTTAGTATCTAATCATTTATCGACAAAAGTAAAGTATAAACAAAGATGTACTGAAAATAAACAAATTCGGACACTGCCTAGACAAATTAGACTAGACTGGACTCCATACAATAGTCATGGCCAAGCAATGAGTACGGCTTTATACATTAGCTAACTAGGGTTGTCATAATCCTAATTACTAACAAATGCAAGTCTGAGAATTCTAAGTCCAATTACCTGCCTACTCTAACCTGAATGATCCAAGCCAAAGGAGCAATGGTATATAGTGGATACATCGCCCAGGAGACAAATGTATCCTATAGTAGTAGTACATCTTCCAGGAGACAAATGTACCACTAAGATATATAATAATGGGTACATCGCCCAGGAGACAAATATACCCGGTGCAACACTCGACGGTGCATTGGAAGTGTGCTCATTAAGACAGATAGCTCCAAATCCCATGTATATATATATAATGCCAAGACCAAAGGGGCAATTGGTAATTGGGAAATTCTCAATGATCTAAGTAATCAAGCTAGTTGTTTAGTCCTTAATATTTTTTGTTGGATTCTAGGTGTGGCATTCCGTAGAATCCATCCTAGACATGAGACATGCCAGACTGGACAAAAGCGAGAATGTGCACCATAACAAGCCACAACAAGAAAATATAATAAACAAGAAGCTAGCAGTGCGCTACGACGAGCCACTATAGGGAGTGTGCCATGATAAGCCACTATCATGTAAGCAAAGAAGGACATGTATCATGAGTGCGCCACGACGGGCCACTATCTAGTAAACAAAGAAGATATGTAAGAAGAGTGCGCCACGACGGGCCAATATCATGTAAGCAAAGAAGACATGACAACAATTATCATAGCTTGTAAGAAAGAATCTATCAAAAAGACATATCATGGCATATGGGAAAGAATAATTAAAGCTAAGTACATTTCATAGAAAAATGATTGAATATGTACTAGTATCAAGTGTATATAGGGTGTACAATCATTCTATAACTATGCAAAATCATCTAATCATGTTAAAAAATTATTATAGTCGAAGAAAATATCAAAAACGGACAAAAATGGGCAGAAACGGGCAAAAATAGACTAAAACGGCATAAAACGGCATACCGGCGGTATACAACGGCATACTGGCGGTATACCGACCTAAAGATAGAAAGTTTCTGGTGCAAAAATTGGCATAACGGTGGTATACACCGACATACCGTCGGTATACCGGTTTTTCAAACATCAACAAAATTCAGATTTTTGCCAAAACTTGTTTCGGCCATAAAAACTTTGTTTTAAATTGAAATTTGGATTTTTAAAATTTAAAATTGCATAGAATTGAATTTCCTACAACATGGAACTATTAGATTTCAAAAATTCAAATATTTTATAGATAAATATCTCAAAATACCCCCAAAAAATAGGTTTTAGTGGCACCTAAATGGGTTCCGATTGCCACCAAACTCAAAATCCATGATATACAAACTATGTGAGGGCCTCATATATTTATATGTGACCAAGATCCATGATGGTAACACTAGTATCACTCTTGATACCATATTTTCTACTAAGTCAATATTGAGTTTTAACAAAAAATCAAAACCTTCCTTAAACAAATTTTGGAAACATGCATATATATGAGAATCATAAGAAAAACATATTTAAAAAAATAAGTTTAAGGCAATTATAAGCATTTAATACCAAGGAAAATAAAATGACAATAAAATACTATTGTTCAAGAATTTGGCAAGAAGTACTTGCCTAGGTTAAGCTCCAAGCCTAATCTTCTACTCCTCCTCCTAGGGGGGTTAGACACCACACCCAAGGCCTCAAGGCCAAGCTCTTGGCAAGCTCCAAGGGGGAGAGAAGGGAAGAAAAAAATGAAGGAAGAGTGAGAAGAATGAAAATAGAGGAGAAAGAAAGTGAAATGGTATATATAGAAGGGAGAATTAATCTTAGCCGTTGGATGGTGATCCATGTCAAAATATAAGTCAATCATGGCCATCCAAACAAAACCAAATATCCAATGGGACATAAGGTGCATCTACAATATTCATGAAAATATCTAAACACTATTTATCAAAATATCCAAAACACTATTCACAAAAATATCGGAAACACTATTCACAAAAATATCTGAAATAAAAAATATCAAAAATATGGAAAATCTATCCAGACGGTATGCCGTCGGTATACACTGGTATACTGGTGGTATACCGGCCAAGAAGAAAATCTATAAGTTAGGAAATTTTTTAAAGCATTACGAAAACCAAGAAAATACGAAATACACTACAAAATACGTATCCGTATATAAATATCGATACTGTGAGACGAGTCTCACACACACTCTTAGGGATCTTCCAGCAACAAGCCAACACGTTCTGCAATACTTTAAGAGAGGCTCTTCAGATTAGAGATACTCCGCGACAGCGTCCTGGGACGTCCAAGCACTTCATGGACCTCCGGCCCAGAGAATTCTACTGGACAGAAGGGATTATCTACGCTGACGAGTGGCTGGAGAACGTTGAACGATACTTGAAGATGGCTCGAGTCTCAAAAGATCTGAAGATCGAGTCAGCTAGTGGACACCTTTTCGACATCGTACGGATGTGGTACCAAGGCGAGCCCCGATTTTCTGCTCCAGACGTAACTTGGAAGGAATTCAAGCGACTGTTCAAGAAGAAATTCTATCCATACGTAACACAAGAGGCGTTGATGAGACAGTTCGAGCACCTAGAGCAGGGCAACCACACCGTTAATGAGTACACATCGAAGTTTTCTCGCCTCAGCAGCTTCGCGGAGAACTTTGTCAGCACCCCTGAAAACAAGGCACGACGATTCAGGAAGGGACTATCTTATGAGATTCATCTAACCATCGCTACCAGTCGAGCCGCCACTTACGAGGAGATTCTAGAGGTCGCCCATGCTGTAGAGGAAGAGCTGAGTCACAAGTCGAAGAGGAATCGAGATGCATTCGGAGGAGGCAGCGACCAATCAGCACCGGCAAAATATCCCAACATTCTCGAGAAAACCTCAGCACAGCAATATCATCAGCAATCACGAGCAGCCCCACAACAAGTTCAAGATGTTTCCACCTGCCAGTACTGCAAGAAGAGAGGCCATGTCCAAGAAGATTGTCGTAGATGGTTGAGGTTGTGCTATACTTGTGGATCCAACCAGCATCTATCTCAAGATTGCCCGAAGAAAAATACGACTGCCCCACCAGTACCAGCCACACAGGGAGGACAAGCTTATGCAATGATCACGGAGGATGCGACAACACCACATGGAGCAGCTGGCAAAAATTTCCAGTAGAGATTGGCAGTATTATAGATAGGCCATATTAGACTTTAATTTAAGAGCAATTAAATTTTCTTATAGCAGTTTGTTCTAGACTATTCATTCTAATAGATTACGACTTCATTTAAATTTCGAGGACAAAATTATTTTTAAGGGTGATAGTATGTGGCATCTGCCATCCCGATTATAATTTAGTGATATTTTTTCATTTTTATTTGAATAGTTTATATTTAATTTGCTATGATCATAAGTGTTGTGACTAAGCCTACAGGTGATTTATGACCATCATGCGGCCACATGATCTCTAGATAGGGTCTATATGCATTCTATAGCTATATTATATTTTATTATAATTTTTAAACATTTTTATATATTTTTAAATATTTTATTCTATGAAGATTTATATTTATGAATGACTTTCATAATTTATTTTGAGGCCTTTTATGACTATTTTGAGGTCCAGTATTGTTCTTTAGTCTCTATTAGGTTAAATATATTTTCTGTATTTTTCTACAATTTTTCGAGAATTTTTAGATAATTAAATATAGGAAAAACATATTTTCTAAGACTTCTAGAATTTACTGTGCAAGCCTACGAGCATATATTGACCCCAAATATTTTTTAGGGTTCATTATGCTATTTTATATTTTTTAGAATTTTTTCATAATTTTTGGCAATATTTAAGTATTTATTTAATAAGGTTTATATATTTTTGAAGGCTTCCAATATTTATTATGAGGCTATTTGGGACTAATATGAGGTAAAAAAAATTATTTATATTCTAGACACTTAGAAATATTTTCTAGAATTTTCTAGATTTTTTTTTGGATTTTTCTGCAATTTATTTTGATTTATTTGGACTTAAAATAATTTTTAAATAATTAATTATCCAGAAATCCACCCGAGGGGGCCCACATGTCGGCACCAATATGTCAGCCACCGCCTCTCTCTCTCCTATATATATATTATTATATTCGCCCACCCTAATTAAATTTTAGCCGCCTTTTGTGGGAGAACTCATCTAGGGTTTCCGACTTTCCGAAGCAATTTCCGCCAACTCCGACGTGCTTTTCATGCGGAGTTTTTTTGTTGGATTCGTATCGAGGTAAGCTTTCTGAATATGTAATTTATTTTTATAGATATTATTCCTAAATATCTGGAAAATTCGTAGAGTGTCGGTTGTCCGAAACTTGACATGTTTCGGTGTTTTTGAGATTTCGGGAGAATCAGAAATCGAAATCATGAACCGTTTGAAGTTTCAGAAAGCTAACACACAGTAATACGACATATATTTTTCCCAGAAATTATTTCTTTCATCTACTATTTTATTTATTCTGTTGAACTCAGAACTGATCGGTTGATCACCGTTTTGGTCATGATTAGCTATAACGGCGATATCTTTTGACCAAAGCGTGATTTTGCGGCACGGTTGATTCTAGCTCACTCGTGGCACTGAAATCTACCAAGGTGCACTTTCAAAATCTAGAGTTCACAGCGTTTGACTAGATAGTCAATGACACATCTTGATTTGCATGCCATGGTTTCCAAAATTGGGAAACACAACTTTTGATGGCCAAACTTGCATGTTTAGATTATATTCAGATTATTATTAGGTTAAATTAGGTTTTTAAGTGAATTATTCTAGAATTAATTATTATTAGATAAGTAACCCAACTAGCCACTATTCCATGAATTTAGAACTAGAACATTAGAATTGATTTATAGTTTTTGTGCACGGTTCATGGTGCAATATGTGTTATAGGTTGACAGCTCCTAGATCGGCATCCCCTCATCCTCGACTTGTGACTACGATTTGTGCAAGGACCACAGGCAAGTATACCTTGCCTCCCTCTACAGTTTTATTTATATGCATTTTATTTCATTTCCCAGTTTTGATTGTTATGGATAAGTGCTTTTCGTATTATATTTTGTTGAGCTATTTCATTGCTTATAGCCGTGTTCATGTTTGGTCTTGTGGTTCATACTTGGAGTTTCTTACCAGTACCTTGCTTGAGTCGTGCCATAGAACGAGTGCGTGTAGTGAACTGCTATAGCCTTGATTATCATTTTACACAACCAGAGAGTCCACACTCGGGACGAAGGTTGATCCATGCACCAGAGAGTCTACACTCGGGACAAGGGTGTTTGTCGTGTTCATTGGCACCAGAGAGTCCACACTCGGGACGAGGGTTGACCATTTGCACCAGAGAGTCCACACGGGACGAGGGTGTTTTGTCGTGAGCTAACCAGAGAGTCCACACTCGGGACGAGGGTTAGTGCTTAGTTCAAACCCGTGAGTCCACACTCGGAACAAAGGTTTGGTTCTTCCATTGATCTCGTGTTCATTGTTCTTCTGGCAGTTTATTTATGCGTAGTTGTTCTAGTGTTCGTGTTCGTAATCGTGGTCATTAGTCGTGTTCCTATTTTTCTTGTTTATTTTCTTGTGCATGATAAAACTGTTAGATAGGCATGTATATTATGTATCTTACTATGTCCTCTAAGGACCTGATGATCTCTTCAGGTTAGCCGAGTTTGAGTCGGGAGCAGTCGAGCGGATTTGAGTTAACATCAGACCGTAGTGCTTTGCAGTTGAGGTTGCCTTGATTAGCAGGTTGTATTCGGTTAGTGTATTTTATGTACTTTTTTTTCGTCTACTGGTAGTAGATTTGTGTCCACCGGACGTGACATTGATTCTTGGATACATTCATTTATATTTATTATTGCTTAGTTTTATGGATATTCATTGATCTTGATTGTGTCTTGATTTTTCTGTGGATGAGATATAGATTTCCATGTGATACTAGATACAGTGACTTGTGAGTTATAGACAGCGTTCTACCGCCGATACTGCGACGTAGGCTGGGCTTGGACACGCTTCGTATTCGAAAAGTGGGTACAGGTCGTGACAGTAACATAACCCAACCCCCGGCGGGTACGCTGGTAATAGTTTTGAGCCTTTCCCTTTGGAGCTTGAATCCATAAGAAAAGGCGTCGGCTTTTACCATAGTTGAGTCAGTTGTTGCTGTTTAAGTCATAACCTATCTTCTGGATGAGGTGTTTGGCTTGAGTAGCATAACGGTAGAGTTGAATCTTACCATTATCGGGTTCTAGTTCTACTAGAGTTAGTCGTTGAGGACGCTCCAATCGACCAAAGATGATGGGTACCTCCTACTTTTTCCTTACTGGAACTAGAAAGTAAGAGCCCCGGGAAGGGACAACTCCGCTCACAAGGTTGGCGGTTCTCACTTGTGTTTGTAGCATACATAGAGAGTTGTCTAAGAAATATCTAGTATTCCAACATACACAAGAGTAATTTGAAGACAACTTTCTATTAATAAAATAAAAAATTTTATCCCGGGGGATTACATCATCTAAAGAGTGTGCTTCGGTATCAGGGCAGACGTAGTCTCCTAGCAACTCATCAGTGAGGACTAGGTTATCGAGAGAGGAGGGAGAGGACGCTTCCCCTTTAGCTTGACCACCAAGGGGGCTGCGGTCGGAGGTTCCTCCGCCTTCATGGTTGGCTTTGGGGACCTCCAAGGTAGACTTATTCGTATAGGCTCCTGGCCATTATCTAACGTCACCGAGGGCGAAGACGGCACTTTGCCTCGGAGCATGACGACGAAGGGCACTGATACCTTGAGGGGTTTTCCCTTCAGTCGAACCTTTAGTGGTTCTTCAGTAACAACTGCACTTTCTGAGGCCATCTCTGCTTCGTCGTCGGCATTATTGCTCTCATCTTCCCATAGGACTGACTTGAACAGATCAGCATCCGTACAATAAGCTTCAAGTCCCCGGAATGGGTGGATGTCAGCAAATTCGGTCTTGATAGTCCCGTCACTGGCTACGTACTTCGTACATTGATGGAGAATGGAAGGAACGATTATGTACTCATGAATCCATGGTCGTCCCAATAGCATGCTTTAGTTTATGTCAGCGTAATGACATAGCAAGTCACTTCAGTGTGAAGGTCGCCTATTTGGCACTTCAAGCAAATTTTTCCTAGGGGCTCACTCTTTCCTGCGTTGACGCCGCTGATTGTTGTGTTCGATACAGTCAGTCGATGCATCAGAATCCCTAGAGTTTGGAGCAAACTCCTTGGGATGATCCTGAGAGATGAGCCTGGGTCAATGTGGATGCGATTGACTTTAATGGTACCGACATACCTTGTATAGTACAGAGGCCTATTATGCCGGTTATTCTTTAGCAGCATGTCTTACTGGATGAAAGTGATATTGAGGATCACTTCGACCATACTATGACGATGTAGGCAGGCCGCAGGGTCTTCCTTGGGTGGTCATACCTGAGTGAGAAAGGACTCGACGTTCTGCAAGGCTTCGCTGAGCGCATCTCGGGCTCTTTGGAGAGACGGAGGATCTCGAAGAGTGACAATCTAGTCGGGGTATTGGCTAGCTACACCAGTATGTCAAAGTTGTAGGGTTTGACAGGCCCTACTGTTGAGTCTTTCCTCAGAGGTTTGTCGAAGCGAACCTCCTTTTGCTTCTACCTATCTGCGGTAGGAGTCTGAGACGGGCCTGCTTCTGATGTATCAGGAGCAGGGGTTGTAGTTGGTAGAGTTGTTGCCTCCTCTGGAGCTTGGTTCTCCTCTTGCGGTCGTGCCGAACGAGTGGTCACCAGGGTGTCATCGGTCGATACCGAGAATATGCGACATGTCCTGACCTTCTTCTTTTTGACAGAAGGGGTTGTAGGTGCCATCATATCGGGAGTAAGGTCGGGGTGGACTCACATGACCTCGTCTCGTGGTGTGGAGAACGGGATGAGCCCTTGAGCGTTGTCATGTGCTAGTGAAAGATTGACTACTTCTATTGCCGCTCTTGAGATGGTGACGACCCCGTCCTGTGCCTTTGTAGTTGGGAAACTTCCAAACTGGCGAGTAACCATATTGATCGTGATAGTCTTTTCTTTATAGTCAAGTGATACGACTTTGGCGTCGATGAGGCACTGAATCTGTCTTTTCAACATGTAGCAATCTCATGTTGAATGGTGGACATACTGATGATAATGGCAGTATTTAGGGTTGTCCACCATCCCCACTTCGTCGGGGCACTTTGGTGTTGGGAGAGACAACTTGCCACTCTTCGTCAGTATATCAAAGAGTTCCAGCGTATCCTCGTCGTTGAAGGAGTAAGTCTCCCTCGGCTTCTGCGCTTCTACAGACTTGGGGTTCATGGTTACTGAACCTTTGGAGATGTTGAAGGTCATGGCCTATTTGCCTTTTTCGTCCTTGGGGTTGTTGTTAGACGAGCGTCTCCCCTTGTCTTCGAGAAAAAGGAAATTTTAATCCCAGGAGTTGTATATCTTGGGCTTTCCTTTGTGCCACATTCGCCTCTGTAATTAAAGGCATCCATTCTATGCAAGAAGCACTGTGCCACAATTTGATTGTAGGTAGCATGTTCTTACGGCATGAGTCCATAAGCATGGGCTCGTGTATGCCAGGCGGTAGCCTCAAAGCTGCCTGGCGAAAGCGCTTGATGTATCACGGACAGGCTCTTTCTCTCTCTCGACAACCTCTATGAGAGTTGACATCATCATGTCCATCCCTCCTTCATAGAATTGGTCGATAAAGAGAGTCTTCAGGTCCTCGAACGATGAAATGCAGTCATCCGGAAGACTGTAGAACCACTCATAGGCTACCCCCTGCAGGGCTCCTACGAATATGTTGGTGAGGAGGACGTTGTTCTTTGGTAGGTGCCATGTTACTGAGGCAAAGTACCTCAAGTATCATCGGGGAGTCTCCTTTCCATCGATGGGCGTGAGCTTCTACGGATTATATTTGGGAGGGTAGACTACGTTGCCCCACTCGGCAGGATATGGCTGTCGAATCCCTATCTTTCAGAGTGCTGCTTGTTTCTATTTGGCATCATAGCGAGCATACAGTTCCTTGATGGCCTTCTGTATCTTGGTTGACTTTGCAGGTCATGTGGTCAATGGAGTAGACGACGATGGTGTCGCTTGGTTGATGATGGACAGCTTACTGGATCCGTCGTTAGCTGTCGGGTCAAGCATAGGTGTGGAGACAGTGGGGACCAAACTCCCTTTGATCTCCAGTACGATAGAAGACAAGGATTTCGTTGTAGCATTTAACGTATCTAGGCTCGTCTCGAGAGCTTCGATTCGTTTCAGCTGGTCAGGCGCTTCACTATTATCTGCCTCGTCGGCATCGACCATAAATACAGACCTTATGTGTGGATGGGTGGAAAGGATCGCAGACCCTTCGTTCTCCGGCTCAGATGCCTGTACCTCCTCATCTTGAGGATAAACTGGAAGGTTGCGGTCTTACTCAGACTAATTGCGGTTGCTACCCCCAGTCTGGTGGCTAGTTGCGCTTGTGGAGGCATCCGTATCATATGGTTCCTCCTCAAACTAGAATACGACATTGTCATTGACGGTGGGGGTTGGCTACCCCCAGCGTCTGACGTGGTACGCAACGGAGATTTGGAACAGGTGCCTTGGAACACACCTGTGTTGGGTACCTTCACCTTGCTACTCTCGGGCTGCTTCTTGGGCTTGGTGGCCAAGATGGGAGGATTCTTTGATGGCTTTTTGAAAGATTGAGAACCCTGTGCCGCGTTGCACGTAGCGACACAGAGTTCATCTTTGTTTGCGGTTGCCGACCCCCTGTCAAACCTTTGACGTTTGATTGACGCCAGTAGTAGTCTTTGGAAGACGAAACGCCTCCTCGGTGGCATGGTGGCTGCCTGTTGACAGCAATAGTTGATGGTAATCTGGGTATAAGGATGCCTTGATTTATGCGTGCCCTGTGTCACAGATTCCTTTTCTATCTTACGCTTGTGTGAAAGCGTCAAGTCCTCCATCTCTATACCCCCATTGTACGCGTAGGGAAGCTGTGCGTGGGTACGATTAGAGAGGGTCTGGAGAGCAGACTCTTATCATGCTTACAAGAACGCTGCTTGAATGAGTCCTTCTCCATGGGATGTACCCCCTGGCTTGCATCACGTACAGGAATGCTCAAGCGATATAGGGGTTTAACTGGTCGAGGCATCAAAGCATAGGGACCAGATTTATATAACTTCCCATCTGCTGCACGTGTGACTATCAACGCAGGCCTTTGGTCGATTATTGGTGTAGTAAGTTTGTTGCACGAGACATATACTGTCTTAGATTTCTTCCTACTACCCCCAGTGGGTGCATAGTATTCAGAATCCAATGAGGGCTCGCCTGATAGGAAGGTAATTCTGTTGAAGACAGATCTTCTTGTCGACAACGCTTCCAATGTGGGGGTTGAACCGCCGTGCGCTTCCTTCGACATTGTTCCCTCGTCAGGCCTGCCATAGGGGCACTGTCTTCCTCGTCGTATTTTCCTAACGTGGGAATCGAGTGCGGTGGCATGGCCGCAGTAGCCGAAATCTTCTCCGGGCTTCATTATTTATAGAGTTCTGGATCGTAGTCCCCTCTGTCGTGCTACTCGTTGCAGCCGCCTTGGACACCTAAACACGTCGAGTCTTCTTCGATTTTACGGACCGCTTCGAAGGACTCGACTTCTCTTCAGAAAGGAGATCTTTAAAAGCTTATTGGTCGAAGCATACAACGAGCATCTTCTGGGAAGATCTCGGCAAGTTGTCATCAGATTACGTTACCACCTTCTCGTTGGAGGAGAAGGTCGCCCCAGCAGAGTCGCCATTTTGTTCGACATCATAAAAGGTTATACGAATTTTTTGTTTATTGAACTTGAAAAAAGGTACAATTGATTCCTATACGAGGAAATCTAAGTATAAGAATTCGGAGAAAGGGTGACAGTGGAGATCGAGCATTGCAGTGGCTCCTTTATTCCGTTGACGATCTGACGACGAGTTGGAATTGCTTTATCTTTCTGGTACCTTTGATGGAACTCTAGGGTTATCGATCAAGAGGATGCCGGAGTTGAAGACTTCGAAGCCCTGTCTTTTGCCTTCTGCTTTTTTCCTCTCTGTGTGTGTCCTCCTCCTCTTTTTTTGTTGAAGGGAAAACTCTTTCTACTTATAAGATAAAGGGGGCACATATGCGATGTACACTCGAATTTGAGATATAAAGGAATCTACTGTCATTGCACAGTACGGGCTTCTGATGAGCTGACACGTGGCGGACGTCGAGATTTACCTCTATCGAGATCTCGATTGGTTATCAAAATAATCGAAGGAGGAGACACGTGGCGCGTGTCTATTGATGGGAATCCTCTATTTAGATGAAGCTGAGTAGATCTTGGATTTCATCTCAAAGTAGGATTCTGTTTGATCTTCACGAGGCTATCGATTTAAATAAACTGACTTGATACGACCTTTATTAAAAGAGCAAACTTTGTCCTTATATGAGTTTTAAACCAATTGATAAGATATTTGCACTTATCAATATGATCAACCTCTGTCATATCTTTGAGAGTGGAGGTTTAAACAAACCAATTAGGTGGGACCATGCAACTTGCGCCTCTAGCGAGGTCTTAGTGATGTTGTGCTTCTGGTACGATGAGTAGACCGTTCTCCAGGAGACAATGGAGCCTCTACGCTTTCAGGCAACGAGTGGACTATGTTTCGAAGACGAGGAACCTCTGTGTGTTTGAACGACGAGTAGGTTGTGTTTCGAGTAGTAAAGTCACTGTGCTTTAGGGCGACGAGTAGGCTATGCTTCAGGCTAACGAGATTACTGTGCTTTTGGAGTGGTAGGTGGACTTGTGTTGGATGCAATGGTGTTTTCCAAGCAGAGGTCAGTGCCGTTGAAGCTGGGAAGATGTGAAGTCATCACCAGTCTGTGCCTCCTGCTGGGGCAGGATTTTAGCAGCGGTTCTGGTTTGAAGAAGCTGGCTTTGAAGTCTTCTTTAAGAGCAATTAATGACAGCTCTTTAAGGAACGACTCCCTCTTAATTGCCACCGTTACTTGGGGAACTTCAAGAGATATTTTAATGGTCTAAGACTTAGTCGAATGAACCTATTTAATGAGGTTCATCATGCTGAGTCCTAGGTTCATCTAATTAATGTGGGAATTTTGACCGACGACCCCGTGGCCTATGTCTTGGACCACTCCCGCCCTATATAAAGGGGGAGTTTCTTGAAGAGTCACGTCTTCCTCTTTTTGTCCTTCAACACCATGCTGGATCTAGACTTAGCTTTGAGCGGCTGTTGGCCTTGCCTAAGTCGGTTTTGGTTGAGGATCCCTTCGTTCAAAGGAGCTGTGCCTTCGTAGAAGAACTGCTTATGAGCTTCGGGATGTGCTGGAATGCTTCTCATGGGGAGTTCAAACCTGAACGACCTCTTGGAGGTCTTGGAGGTCCTGACTACCGAGTTCTGTCTGGTTGCCAACATGAAGCGCCGGGGGTTGTGCTATGCCCTGCTCATTAGCTGCTGCGCGCTTTTGTTAGGCTAGAAGAGCATCAGAAGCTTATGCACTTTTGAAAATGTCCTATTGTCATGCTGTGGACTGAATTCTCACTCGAGCAAATAGCTGCTTTAGGAAGGGCTGCGTGTCTGAGGGGGGTACTATGGTGGCAGATTTTTATGGCGACCGTATTCACATCTTTTATCCACAGTCCCTCTTCTCATGACGATTATACTGTGAAGATGAAGCGTAGATCCGTAGGAGTTTTTAGTTCAGCACATGTAATCACAAAGACATTGTAACAGATCCTTATAACTAGGAAGTCTTCTTTTATGTAATCGTGACGAATCTGTAATAGACTCTTGTAGCCATGATTTAATAAAAAGAACTTTCCTTGAACTTTTCATCTATTTTTGTGAGTTCATCTTTTCTGTTGGCGTGCTTGGCCGCCTGTGCTTCTGTGAAGCTGGGTTGTTAGCGAAAGTACCAACCTGTGTCGTTCGTCATTGTTTGCCATTAAAATCGTTTGATTGCAAATCTTAATACAAACAGAACAGTGTTACAATATAGGACTTAGATGTAGTCCTAGGAGTACACTTTTGTTTAATCTGGATCCTAAGTGCCAATGGAGTGAGTGGTAATGCGTTGACTCCGTTGACGGGCTGACGACGGTTATCGGTTCTCTGAAGGTGTAGATTGCTCTGGGTGCTGGAGCTGGCTGAGAGGAAGAAGACGTTGAGTGTCTGTATCTGCCCCTCTGATGATCTCTGTCTGGATTGTTCGTATGTATGTCTCTCTGTGTGTGTAAGGAGGGGATGATTCCTCTATTTATAGCTGGGCAGGTTGACTGTTCATGCGCGCATATGTAGGATGCGCCGGTGCGTGGGGACGCCACGTGGAGATTGCTGATGGAGGCGCATGGATGATGTGCCCTACTCGCGGGGTTGAATTCTTCATACTGCTGTTGTGAGCCGGCACGTAGCAGAGGAGAAGATCTTTCTATTGCTGAGATCTTGGATGAGTTGAGTCAAAGGACACGTGTCGTCGACCCATGGCTCGGGGATCTCTGATTTGGTAGGGGATGATTTGGTGGGATGCGTCTTGGATTGGGCGCATGAAGAGATTTTGGCTCGTGACCTTTAGGAGTCACGAGCCATTCTGGGCGCATGGCTTTTGAGGCGCATGCGAGCGACTTTCCTTCTGTCTTTCGGGATCAGAGATCAGTCTGGGGCGCATGGCTTTTGAGGCGCATGCAATGCTTCAACTGGAGACTCTTCTTCTGCCTTTAGGGATCAGTGAAGGGTCTGAGGCGCACGGCTTTCGAGGCACATGCAGGTTTGGGCGCATGGCCGCGGAGGCGCATGCGGGTGGTTGGGTGGCCACGTGGCAGTAGCCGTCGGGATAGAGTCATGATGATGCTGACGTTGTGGATGCTTCATTTTCTGCAAAAGCTGTCAGCCGTTCAGACTTGGGAAGGCGTGCTGCCAACTCTGTCAGTTCAGCATTTAATGTTGGTGACATTCGATGGACAGCTGAGTAGGCACGTCGGTTGACGTTCCACTAGGCGTATGGGGGCGCATCCCCTTTGATGCGCTCGGTACAGGGCGCATCTGTTTGAGAGGTGTGATGCGCTGACCAGCCGGCGCATCCGACACGTCTTTGATGATGCGGCTGTTCCGCTTCTCGAGTGCTTTTAATAGCCGCTTAGCTGAAGTCGAGGCGTCCGGTTCATCCATTTAATGTGAGTTCATTGCACGAAATTCGGAGAGCCATCCACTTGGCGCGTAGGTTTGATCTGCCCGGCCTATAAATAGTGGCATGGAGAGAAGGTTTGCTTCTCATTCCCTCACGTACCTCCAACATGAACTTGGGTTTTCGGGTGCATTCTGTTGACGAAGTATTCCCGAGGGTGAAAATGAGACGCCATGTCGTCGTTGATGCTCTTGAAGGTGACTGTTACATCCAAAAGACGGAGTCGAGGGCTTCTGAGGCAGGCGGAAGGTGCCTGTTGCATCCAAAGATAGGGATGCTTGGGCCTCGTCTCCGTTGTTCCGGAAGAGCCGTAGATCGGAATGGCGGTGCTAGGCTCTCTCTTCCTTCAAAGTGGGTGTCGCCCGCTCTGATTGTGTTGAAAGCTGCCTTTCGCCGTGATTTCGATCACGGTCTTCCTTGGCCTTTGGAGGCTCTTTCGAAGCCTCTCTTGGCCACAGATTTACGGTGCTCTTCTCTTCCTTGGTTCCATCCAGAGGGTTAAATGCTTTGTGTATCGAAGCATTTATCAGGTGAGCCTGGCTGGAAGAGCGGCACACCCCTGCTCGGCCAGGTGAGCCTGGTTGGAAGAGTGGCACATAACTGGGCCGCTGAAGGGATGCACATAACTGAGCTGGATACACATAACTGAGCTGCTGAAGAGATGGCGGGATGCGCCTGGTTGGAGGCGCATGACATCTGCTGCGCCTAACTGGCAGCGCATGGTGACTGGCAGCGCATGATGACTGCTGCGCCTATCTGGAGGCGCATGGTGGCCGCTGGCTGTAGACTTAGGATCTTTCCTTTGTAGAAATTCTCCTTTGTATAGACTTTTATATATAAATAAAAAGTCCTACTTCAAATGTCTATGGTTATTGACTTTGCTGTGAAGTGTTCTGTGCGAGTCCTGGCGCATGTAGTGTCTGGCGCATGGTCTTTCTGGTTGTGAAATTCTATGCTTCTACAAGACCCCCTTCAAAGTTTTCAAAACTTTTGAATAAGTTTTGTAATACTTTGAATAAGAAGCATGGCGATCAGGGCGCATGACTGTTGGGGCGCATGCCTGTTCAGCCGCATGCTCTTCTCAATTAATGAATTTGATAATGCCTCGGTAACCGAAAAGATTAATGATGATCTTTTGGTTTTATCTGCTGCTATCTTCACAAGACCCAAGGCGACGGCTGAGATCACTCGTCATCGGTTCACGCGTGCGACCACGACCTATAAATAGGTGAGAGGTGGAGAGAGAGAGAGTTCTTCTACTCTGTGCCTTTGCCTCCTTTAGAGTTCTTTCTTCAAAACCCTAACTTCTTCCTCTCTGTTAGAATGGCTCCCAAGACTCCTCGCGGCGGTGCCGGCAAAGGAAAGGGGAAGGAGAAGGAGCCCGTAGAGGCTGTCGTGAATGATATTTCTCGCCCGCCTGTCGAAGTTCGGCCGGCGGTAGTCGGTGAGCTTTATTGTCTCCTATCGATGTTGAGAACTTTCCCGCCGATGTGCATAGGCCCAGGCCTTTATCATGCACCGTGGCTTTAATTGCTGACGCGCATGGATTTTACACCCTGATGATGCGTCGAAGCCTTCGCTGACGCGCATGGGCTCACGCCTTGATGATGCGCCGAGGCTCCTTTTTCAGATGCGCTTGATACGCGCATCTGACGAGCATGAAGCTCTGATCTTTGTGTTGTCTCTAATATTTTTGTATTTTTTTGTCAGTGTCGATGACTATCCCACTCTTGAGCGAAGTGCTCCTGGACGCTGCGCTCTGCCAGATGGGAGTGGATTATGATGAAGAGGTGATAAACCCTGCTCAAGCGGCTATTATGTTGGATCAGCATCCCGAAAGAATGATTCAAATTCGGGAACAACATTACGGGTTTCTTAAACGGATGATGGAACGTGGCGTTCTGAAATTTGCCACTTCCGATAAAGTGACCTTCTTAAAGCCCGAGTTCCTGTTCGGGGACCGCCTTTCTTCTACTGAAGCCCAGGTGCTGAAGATCAAAGAAGACTGGTTCTTTACAGCCAGGGGCGTGCATATGACCGTCAGGCAGCTTGAACGTCAATGGCCTTTGTTAACTTTCTGTCGACTTGCTTCTAAAAGGAGAATGTCCTGGGACATTACTCCATCTCAAGGAGGAGTGGTAACAGGCGTCAACAGAATTGATTCTTCTTCTGATCAGAGGGATACTCTGGTCGCCTCGCGAGCTGGTACCTCGTACACCTGGCGGACTCTTCGTCCTGGGAGTATTTATAGCGATGTTTCCGTCAATACTTTTGCCCTGGGTGCCTCGACTTTTGCTCGTCGCATGTTGTTGATGGAACAATCATACCCCAAGGGAGAATTTCGGGTAGAGGGTTGGTGTCATTATGTTTCAAAATGGGACAAACTGACACACTGGATCCTGTCGCGGTTTCAGACTGAGCTCCAAGAGATTGGGCTGATCGCCGTGATCCGCGCCACTCAAGCAGGTGTAGAGATTAACAGGCACATGTTCCTTGCACTTTTGGAAATGTTTGATATCCATACCAGGACCTTCTTCACTCCAGTGGGGGAGCTAGGGCTCGCGCTTCATGAGATGTACGAGGTATCGAAACTCCCCTGGGGATCGGAACCTTACGAGGAGTACTTTCCGACCAATGAAGAATTCCAGGCCTTGGGAGACAAAGCTGATGAGATGATGGCTGTCTTCAAGGAAGTAGCGAGTCATCACTACTATATGCAGAAGAAGGACAGGGGCGGGACGCAGCCTCATGTGACTGCTTGGAGAGATCACATCTTTAGGCAGGACAAAGAGGAACCTTCTCACTTTTCTACCCCGCCGGCACTTTCTCGTAACGAGGTGCTTTCTGAAATGAGCAGGTTAGGCGAGAAGAATCCCTTGGAGAGCGAGGACCAGCAGTCGGATGAACGCTCCTATGGCTGTTTTTGGCATCTCACCTATCGGATGTCGCCAAAAGCAGTATTAGTCGTGTATCTTATGATTTGGCTCCGGGACCACGTCTTTTCAGACGGGTCTGGCTCTGTAGAGAGGGTGACTCGGAACTTAATTCTGCCGGCCGTGAAGTTAGCCTTCGGCCGTCCTTTAGCTTTACTCCCCGTAATGGTGTGTAACCTGTTGCGGGGTCTTCGAGAGTTTGCAGGAGATGTCGTTCACGAGCGGGGCAAAAACAACAACTTCTCGCGTGCCGAACTGACGTTTCATTATTTGATGGGGTGGTTAATTTTGCACCATCCCAATGTGATGAGCCCGGGTTCGGAGGAAGACTACAGGTCCGGAGATGCATTCCTCCGGCATTTCCACCGGAGGAATTGGTTACACACCGGTGTTCCTGTTTGCAGGAAAGTTTTATCCCATCTTCAGGGATGGGAGATCGCCAAAGTTGGTCCTGTCTTCTCCGATTTTGAGGCCAACGAAGATCTGGTGGACTCGGGTGAGGATGCCACCACTCTGTCTCCATGGGGATTCCGCTGGTTGCAAAGTATCCGGCCGTCCCATTTGGTATATCGGAACAGGAACCAGTGTTACCTGGAACCATATCTGCCGAGCCGCTTTGCGAGGCAATTCGGGTACGCCCAGTTGATGTTGGATAATCCCAGTATCACCTTGGGGTACGCTGGAAGTTTGCTGGATGGTGCACGAGCTTGGCATTACTATAATGTCGGATGTACTGGAGCCCGCTTTACGCTCCCCGTCCAGAATCCGCGGCCGCCGATTCTCCACTCAGCCGCCAGATTTTACTGTGCTATGGATGCTCCGCCCACCGGATACGATAGGGAGACCAGTTTTATTGCAGGCACCCATTTAGCGGCGGGTGCAGACACTTTGGCGAAGGCTCGGTCGTACCGTCTGCCCGAGTTGGGTCGAGGCACCCCCGTCGTATCTACCGGGGGTCAGGGAAGACCCTCGGTTGATCAAACGAAAAGGGGTACAGATACAAAAGTCGACTCTCCTGTATCGAAAAAGCAGAAGAGGGCGTCGTCACCGACGGTGTCCTCGGACTCCGCATCTGCAGAGGTAAGATGTCCTGTAAGGTTTGATTTCATGTTCAGCTCCTTATGTAATCATGCTTTTCCCCTTGTTGTGTAGGAGCCGCTGATAAGAAAGCCTCGCACTCCAAAATTTGGTGGAAGCAGGCCAAAGGAGATGGTGGGCTCGTCTGACATGCGTATTCCACCTACTATGATATCTCCCATGGAGGAGAATACCGAGGGTATTGCTGTAGAGATTCCAGCCTCTCCTGATTATGTCACGGGAAGCTGAGGATGCAGCAGCTTCCGAGAAGATGAAGGCCACAGCGTCGGCCTTGGATGACGTTGCCGCGGATCCGCAAGAGTCTACTGCGGGGGCAACAGATATGGTTGAGGCAGAGGAGAGGGTTGATTCTCCTCCTTATCATGATGAGGGGAGGTCGGCTGGATCATTGCCGAGTCCTACCCCGGCTTCAACCGTGGTAGTTGAAGCGGCTACCGATCAGGAGGTAGCGACAGATTCTGTCCCAGTGGAGGGACTTGATGACGAGACCCGTCTGCCGGTCACAACCGCTGAGGCGGGTCAAGAGACGAGTAATAATTTCTCCATTCTGCCAAGGGAAGTACCAGTTGTCGATAGGATGTTGGGGGTAGAAGAGGTGGCCGTTGACGTCGGTGGTTCCTCCGGGCTTGAGAAGGGCGAGGGTGTGGAACCCTCTGTTACCCTTCCTACTTGGGGTACTATTTCGACGCCTGCACGGGCTTCCTCTGTTCCTTCGGCTCCTCAGGCTAGCAGTCCAGCCCCCGTTGATGAAGAGCTCATTGATACTGAGGTTCAAGCCTCGCAGGTTGAGGTTGGCAGATCTTCTTCTGGTCCGCAAACTGCTGTAGCTCCTCCAACTTCTGCTATGACGCCGCAGGTCCTGGCGGATGCAGACGAGTATGTGAAATTCCTCGTCGAGGGGGTACACAAAATACTGCAGAAGGGTGTATCTGCTGTGATGGATGCCAATGGGAGCTTTACAACGGCAAGAACTTTGGCAATGCCCTGTATCGAGCTGATCCGCATTCACCAAGGCCACGACCATATGGCCGAAATTCTGGAGGCTTCGGTGATCGAGCTGGACGAGCGGCTTGCGGAACTTCAGCGCATCCAGCGAAACGACCTCTCCGTCCTGATAGATGCGGAGAAGGGGAAGCTGATTGCCGAGATCGAGTCTTCATACCAGGCCACTGTGGGCCTTTGGGAGCGCGAGGTGGCTGAGACTGAGGCTGCGGTAGAGCAGTTGTCTCAGTCCATGAAGACGACGGTAGAAACTCGAGCTGCATTGGATGCTAATATCGCGGAGATCGACACCCAGATGCGCCGCCTTGAAGATCAACGGGCCCGACTCCAGTTAAACGCCGAGCGTGTCCGGGCTGAACACGCAGCATTCCAAAAGGAAGAAGCGACCTTTACACAGCGGACTCTTGCCTTGGCGCAGCAGCGACAACAGCTTGATGCGAAGCATGAAAGCGATACTTCCGCTGGGGCTGTTGAATTGATGCGTCAAGAAGCTGAGCGACGAGTCCTGGCGACTATGGAGGCCCGTACAGCCGACCTAAGGCTTCGAGTCAGGGAGCTCTCAGCCCACCCTGGGGAGGTTCAGGGACTGTAGTTTTTCCCCCTTTTTTTTATGCTCTTTTGCAACCCTTTGCTGAGGGATAATGTAGCCTTTTGTACTCTCTATTTCAGAAAATAAAGAAGTACGCAACTTTTTGTGATGCGTTCATTTTTGTTATTATGAACTTGATGATTTGTGTGGACCTATTATCTTTTGCGTACCTTGGTTTTAGGCACAGATAATAAGTTTGAAGGAACCAACATGTTTGCTCAGAGGTAATGTGGACATGGCAATCATTGGGTCCAAATGATAGAATCATCCTACTCAGTGGTGTGATGGACGTGGTAGGAATGATCCTGGGGGATTCGCTGAACAACTCAGAGGTGATGTGGACGTGGAAGTTCTGCGATCAATGTACGACAACGTAGGGGTTGTTTGTACGAGATGTTTACTCAGAGGTAATATGGACGTGGTAAACATGAAGGGTAGCGTCGGCTTACGTAGCGTAAGAGTCCGCTTTGTAGGGTGTAGAAGAACAACTCAGAGGTAATATGGACGTGGTTGTCTTTCTACCGAAGGAAGCCACGGAACAGCTGGGTTCCCGAAGCGGATGAGTTTGTGGAAGGAGATTGTTTGTGAATCCTGATGATTGGGCCCACAGATCCCCTTGGGGAAGTACATGTCTGAAGGATATCAAGAATAGTACTTCTTTAGGAACTTGCCATTGATGGGCATCATAAACAAGTCTCCATTGGGTTTGGCGAGGCGGTAAGCACCGTTTGAGTATACCGTCTCTATGATGAAAGGTCCTTCCCACTTAGGCTCGAACTTTCCTGGAGTCTTGTGAGTTAACACCATCGGCCTCCTGACTGCCAGAACCAGGTCACCAACTTGGAAAGTCCTCTGTTTGACCTTCTTGTTGAAAGCCTGTGATATACGGGCTTGGTAGAGTTCGATGCGTTGTTGAGCTAGGAGACGCTTCTCATCGAGTGCCTCCAATTCCCGCAGACGACGACGTTGATTGTCCTCTTCTGTGAGTTTGTTTATTATTGCCACGCGGAGTGAGGGTATCTGGATCTCGAGAGGCAGTACCGCTTCGCTCCCGTAGACCAGAGAGAATGGTGTGTTGCCTGTCGGGGTCCGTACCGTTGTGCGGTAGGCCCAAAGGCATTCGCCAAGCTTTTCATCCCAGTCGCGTTTATTGGATGACACGACCTTTTTGAGTAGCCTGATGATGGTTTTGTTGAACGCCTCTGCTAACCCGTTTGCTGCCGGATTATAGGCGGTGGATGCCACGTTTTGAATGCGGTTCTTGTCACAGAACCTGCTAAAAATGTGGCTGATAAACTGAGGACCGTTGTCATGAATGATCCGCCGGGGTACTCCAAAACGGTAAATGACATGGTGTTTGATAAAGCTGACCACCCTGGAGCTCTTTACTTCCGCCAGTGGGACTGCTTCTGCCCATTTGGAGAAGTAATCGGTAATGGCCAGGATGAAGCGGTATCCTCTTGATGAAGGAGGGGTGATAGGTCCCACAATATCCATGCCCCAGGCTTCGAAGGGCCAAGAGGCGACTGTAGGATGTAGTGGTTCAGACGGTGTATGTATGAAGTCAGCATGGAGTTGGCATGCGTGACACTTCTTAGCATATTCAACAGCGTCGGTGGCCATGGTTGGCCAGTAGTAGCCCATACGTCGCAGTCGATCCTGTAATTTAGGACCGGGTTGATGAGCTCCGCAAGTTCCGTCATGAGCTTCTCGGAGGGCTTCGGTTGCTTCTTCGTTGGACAGGCATCGAAGGAGGAGCCCATCGAAGGAACGTCGGTACAGCGTTTTAGTAGCTGTGTCGTAGTAGAATCGAAGAGAGCGCCTCCTGACTGAGACGGCTTCCTTCGGGTCCTCTGGAAGAATTCCGTAGACAGCAAAGTCGATGAACGGGAACCTCCAGTCTCGGACATTAACACCAGTGTTCGTCGGCATGGCGTGGGCCACTTGCAAGCACAGGTTGTTTCTGGGACAAATCAAGTCTCGGCCTGTTACCGTGACATAGTGTTGAGTCCCAAAGGGTGCTGCCAATGAGGCTGCGAGGCCAGCCAGAGCGTCAGCCTCCAAGTTTTGTAGACGAGGCACGTGTTCGATGAAGAACCCGGTGAAGGTTGAAATGATGTTCAATGCAACTTCATGGTAAGGGATCAGATCTTCATGGCGAACCTCGTACTGCCCTCGAATCTGGTTCACGACGAGTTTTGAGTCACCGTAGGCTTCCAGATGGTCCACCCCCAGCTGTTGTGCGAGTTGGAGTCCCATGACGAGTGCGTTGTACTCGGCAACATTATTGGAGCATGGCTTCGAAAGGGAGTAAGCACGCTGGATGACCAGCTGATCGGGGAAGACTAAGACTACCTCCACTCCTGCGATGATTTGGCCTTTGGGGCCTGTTCTCGAAGCGCCATCGAAAAACATCCGCCAAACGGAGCTTCCTTCGGTGACGTTAGATTCTTGGACCTCATCCGGGATGTCTTCATAGAGTTTTGAGGATTCTGGGATGGGGTGTGCAGCTAAAAAGTCAGCCAGAGCTTGACCTTTAACAGCTTTTTGTGGGACAAACACCATATTATATGGTGTTAGCAAAATCGCCCATGTGGCTAGTCGAGAGTTTAATGATCCTGGCTTCGTCATGAGGACTCTGAGTGGATTGACTCGGGAAATGACATGAATTGTCTGGCCCGAGACATAATGACGAGTCTTCTGGATGGCAAACACCAAAGCCAAGCACTCCTTTTCAACGGGGTTGTACCGGTGTTCGGCCCCGATGAGCGTTCGACTGAGGTAGTAGATTGCTTGCTCATAGCCTGTATCGCTGTTTTGAGCCAGCAGAGCGCCAAGGGAATGATCCATAGCACGGACGTAAAGAAGAAATGGTTTGCCCACGACAGGTGCCACCAGGACTGGTGGGCTCGTCAAGTAGGCTTTGATGTCGTCGAAAGCCTTCTGGCACTCCTCTGTCCAGACATAAGAGACTCCCTTCTTCATGAGCTGAGTGAAGGGTTGACATTTACCGGAAAGGTTTGCTATGAACCTCCGGATGTATGCCAGACGTCCCTGCAAGCCTCGAAGTTCTCGAAGATTCTTCGGAGGGTCTATGTTGAGGATGGCTTTGGTTTTCTCGGGATCAACATGAATGCCTTTCGCCGTGATGACAAAGCCCAAGAATTTGCCGCTAGAAACCCCCAGGAAGGATTTAGCGGAGTTCATTTTGAGTTGATGTGCCCGCATAAGATCGAAGACTGTCTTCAAATCCTGTAGGTGATCTCCTTTGAGGCGGCTCTTGACTGCGATGTCGTCAACATAGCATTCGACTGTTTCGCGAAGATGTTGACGGAAGATGGTGCTCATAGCTCGTTGGTATGTTGCACCGACTTTTTTCAAGCCGAAGGGCATTACTGTGTAGCAGAAAACACCCTTTGGAGTCCTGAATGACGTGTGTTTCGCGTCATCGGGGAACATCTTGATTTGATTGTAGCCTGAATACCCATCCATGAAGGATATGCGTTCAAAACCATATGTGTTGTCGATCATCACGTCGGTGATCGAAAGCGGGAATTCGTCCTTCGGGCAAGCAGAATTGAGGTCCCTGAAGTCGATACAGACTCGTATCTTCCCGTTCTTCTTGGTGACAGGTACGACATTGGCTACCCAATCTGGGTGTTGTTCCTCACGGATGAAGCCGCTAGTCAAGAGTTTGTCCACCTCCTAATCGATGGCATTCATGATGTCCGGACGGAAACGTCGTTGTTGTTGTTTGATAGGTTTGGCATCAGGTAAGATGTTCAACCTATGCATTCCGATCTGTGGATCGAGTCCCGACATGTCTTCGTAGCTCCAGGCAAAGACGTCGATATACTCTTTAGCCAGCTGGATTAAAGCCTCTCGGTCTTCTCCTTCTAGGCTTTTCCTGACGAAGATGGGTTTGGAAGAAGATCCGTCCCCAAGGTCGATCTGCTCGACTTCGTCTTCGGTGGGAGGTTCACGTAACTCAAAACGAGACTCCCATTGCTCTCCTAGGCATTGAGCCCAGGGTTCTTCTTCGAAGGGTTCCGACGTTTGGTCTTCGCCTTCACCTTTTTGAGGTTGTGCTGACGTCATGTTAGCTGACAGCACTTTCCTGAAGACTGATCCGATACTGGTATCAGAATCCCAAGTCGACGCTTCGGACGAGTGGGAATGTTCTACGTCTTCTACGTCTGAGCTCTCTGGGGTTGATGGTGGCGTGACATAGCCTATCCCCCGTCGAGTTTTGTTGTAGTAGTTTTGCGGCCTTCCTTTGGATGTTGAACACTGGAGAGGGAGAGGTCGACCCTTGCCATAGTCTAGGCCTTTGTTGCTTTTCAGGTCGTAGCCCATCTTCTGGATGATGTGCTTTGCTTTATCCGTATACCGATAAACTTGTACTCTGCCGGTATCAGGTTCAGGCTCGAGTGGCGGGAGGTCTTGATGACGCTCGACTTTGCCAAAAATGGAGGATCTTTCGTCTTGGCTTCGTGGAGGGTTTATGAAACAGACTCCTTGAGACGGGACTACTCGGTTTACATTATGGACGGTCGTTATTTGTGTTTGCAACGACCGTAGAGCGTGATCTAATGTATACATGGCATTCCAATGTGGAAGACAAGAGTAATTAAAAGACACTCTATTATTGATGAAGTACGAGATTTTATCCTGCGGGATTACATTGTCTAAGGAGGGTGCATCTACATCAGCAGAGATATATTCGCCAAGCTCCTCGTCTGTAAGCACTGGGACTGGATCAGGAGAGTCCACCACAGCTTTGATCTTGGGGTCTGAGAGGGTTATGTGAGCCCTCTCTGGCATCTTGGATGACTGCGGGGGCTTGCCCTTGAGACGCACCTTCAGAGGTGCCTCAACTGCGCCTCCTGTGAGTGGTGTCTTCCCCTGTAATTTTGCCACCAGGGGAGCCGATGTTTGAGGCGGCTTTCCCTTGAGGCGTATCTTCAGGGGGGCCTCAAGAGTCGGTGCTTTCCCGGATAGCTTGATGCTCATTGGAGGCACCTTCTGGGGTGGTTTGCCCTTCAGTCGGATCTTCAGTGGGGCATCTGGATTCGTCTCAGGCTCCGTGTCTGGCTCAGTTGCCGTCTCAGCCTCATCATCAGCATCGTTGGCTTCCTCCTCGTCAAGTGGCTTGTACAAGTCGGAATCGGTGAAGTAAGCCTCAATCCCTTTGAAAGGATCGATGTCTGCGAACTCCGTCCGGATGACGCCGTTGGTAGATACATATTTCATGTATTGGTGGAGCGTAGAAGGCACCACCATGTACTCATGTAGCCACGGTCGACCGAGCAGGATGTTGTAGTTGACCTCGGCATCTACCACATAACAAGTCACCTCAGTTTTGAGGTTGCCTATGTGGCACTTCAGTCGAATCTTGCCCAGTGTCGCTTTTGCTAGCGTTGAAGCCACTGATGGTTGTGTTGGAGGGCGCCAGCCGGTACATTGGGATCCCCAGTTTTGACATCAGCGCCTTCGGGATGATGCTGAGGGAAGACCTCGGATCGATCTGAATCCGGCTCACCTTGACTGAACCGATGTACCCCGTGTAATACAGTGGTCGGTTATGTCGGTGGTGCTTGAGCAGCATGTCTTGTTGGGTGAAAGTTATGTTTGGGATAATTTCCTCCGCATAATGACAGTGCGCACAAGTAGTTGGGAGGTCTTCAGGCTGCTTGACCTGACTGAGAAAGGATTCAGCGTCCTTCAGAGCTTCGCAGAGAGCTTCTCGGGAGTCTTTGGAAAGATGCAGGAGCTCAAACAAAGATAAGCGCACAGGAGTACTGGCCAGTTGTGCCAGTATGTCAAAGTTGTGGGGCTTGGCTAGCCCCGAAGCATTCTCCTTCCGTAGAGGTCTGTCGAAACGAGCCTCCACCTGCTTCTGCTTATTGGCTGCTGAAGGTTTAGACGGGCCCTCCTCAGGGATTGTGCCGGGAGGCACCACCTCGGCGGCAGCTTCGCCGGGCTGAGCGTTCTGTTGTGCACGCATCTGCACTGGAAGTGCCTCTTCTGTTGAAGAAGAGACCGTACGGCAAGACTTGATCTTCCTGCCTTTTGATTTGGAGGTAGAGCGTACCTCCGGTTGAGTCACCTCGGAGACGAGGTCGGGGTGAACCCAGAGGACCTCTCCTCGAGATGTGGTGAGTGGGATGAGTCCACTCACATTGTCGCGGGTAGGTGGCAAGTTCACCATCTTCATTGTCGCCTTAGGGATGGGGACGACGCCATCTTGTGTGGTGGTCGGCGGCAAGGTACCGAACTGAAGTGACACCACATTGGCTGATACCGTCTTCTCTTCATAGTCAACGGAGATTACATCGGCATTGATCATGCGCTGGATGTAATTCTTGAGGACGTAGCAGTCCTTGGTCGGGTGTCCGACAAACCGATGGTAGTGACAGTACCTCGGGTTGTCCACTTTCCCAACTTCATCGGGCCGCTTCGGGTCCGGGAGCTTGATCTTGTCACCCTGCTTCAGTATTTCGAAGAGTTGCAGGGTGACTTCGTCATTGAATGAATACACCTCCTTAGGTCTCGGTGCCAGTGGAGGCTTCTGAGTAGGCGCAGATGCGCCCTTCGAGGCATTAACAGTCAATGCCTGTTTCCCCTTTGCTTTTCGCCCAGAGTTGTTGGCTGCTGACCTTTTCCCCATATCATCAAAGGCGGGGAAGCTGACACCCAGAAGACGTGCATTGGCCGCCTTCTTTTCTGCGGCTTCAGCTTCGATGATCAGGGAGCTCCAGTCGGGAGGGGGAGTAGAGTTGAGCCAGAGCTTCACTGCGGGCAGCATGTTCATACTGCAAGAGGAGATGAGCGCATGTTCTGGCATGCCTGGAGGTAGCCTGAAGCAGGCTTGTCGGAAGCGTTCGATGAACACCCGAACCGTTTCTTTCTCCTTCAGGCGTATCTCTATGAGAGATGCCGTCGTCATGTCCTTCTCGCCATCGTAGAAGCGATCGAGGAAGAGGCGCGTCAAGTCGTCGAAGGACGATATAGAATTGTCGGGGAGGCTGCAGTACCAGTCATACGCCACCCCTTTTAGGGCCCCAACAAAGATGCTGGTGAGGAGCGCATCCTCCTTTGGAAGATGCCCCGTTTGTGACTGGAAATATGTTAGGTATCGACGCGGAGAGTCCTTTCCATCGTATGGTGTGAGTGTTTGTGGTTTATATTTTGGAGGATAAACCACCTTGTTCCACTCGAGAGGATAAGGCTGGGGAATGCCCATCTTCTGGCGCTCCTCTTGCCTGTTTTTGGACTCGAAGCACTCCCGCAGGTCCTTGATCATTTCGACCACATCCTCCGTGGAGCTAGGAGTCGGGGAAGGTGGCACTATCTGAAGCGGAGCGTTTGAGGGTTCCGATGTCTGAGGTGCTTCTGTGTCGGAGGGTGCCCGTTGAAGGGGTACACTCGACTCCCCATTAACTCCTGGGTCGGGACCGGTTGAAGGTGTTCTGGTCAAGGCCGACCGAATATCAAACACTGCTTGAGTCAGTGCTTGCATAGAGGCAGAGAGGGTTTTGAGTCCTCCCTCTAATGAGTCTATGCGCTGAACAATGGTGCATCAGACTCGGCATCATCCCCAGCCATGTATACTGTCCTGACACGGCCAGGAGTGGATGGATTGGTTGAGGCTTCGCTCTCGGCCTCACTTTCATGTGGGGGAGTCACCTCTCCTGGTGTTTCACCTTGGCCACCCCCAGTCACGTTCTGGAGGTCATTTTCGACGGGCGTATCTGCCAGGGCCTGATTGTCCTCGACTCCATCTTGAAGGGCCTCTTCGTCTCTATCCCCAGCTGTGTCCTGGGGGACATCCTCGTTTCGAGGTGCTTCTGGGAGGCTGACTTCGCCTCGAGGATGAAGATCCGCCGCAACTGTGCTTTGGACATCTTCGTCTTCGGAAGGAAGCTCAACAAGGGTTTGACTACCCCCAGCTTCCTCCAAGAACTTCTTCTTTGACCGAGTGCCTTCGAACACCCCGGAGGTCGAGACTGCTGCCTTGGTTTTCCTTGGCTGGCTTTTGGAATTACCAATAGTCTTCCGGTGTGATGAGGAGTTGGAGACCACATTGCATGAAGCAACTCTTGGCTCCTGTTCTGTTGACACCTTCTTCCCAAGGCGATGTCGGAGGGGTGTCGATGACTGCAGCCGCTGGAAGACTGACTGCCTTGGTGGTACTGCCGCCTTGCCACAGCAGTTGATAGTGACCACCGCACAAGTATGCCCCGTGAGAGGCTCATCGTGCTTGTTGGTCGACTCTCCTGACCGGCGCTTGTGAGTGATCACATTATGCAGGTCGTTGGAGGAGAGTGCTACCCTCACACCCCCTTCAGGCGCATGGCAAGGCCAAATGTCGGAGCGGACAGGTGAGCGCTGCGTCCCCTGATCTAATACCAAGCAGGCATCATGATCAGTAGTGGGGGAACAACAACATTTGAAGTGACTTGAACGGACCTCAAACGCACAACCAGAGGAGGCGCGAGAGTTCAAGACCACTGAATTTGCCGCACTCGACTTGGTTATGCACGCAGTGGATGCGCCCAAGTGAGATGAGGACTTTGAAGATCGACTCGTCTTTGGTGCCGAAGCACCTGAGTCGACCTTGTACAGCTTGCCATCGGCACCGTGCGTGATTGTGAGCACGTGCCTCTGGCCTGCTGCTGGCATAGCACGCTTGTGGCGCATGGCCCGTGCCGCCTTGGATCTCTTTGTACTAGCCCGCTGGGGCGCATAGTACTCAGCATCCAAATTCTTCTCGCCATTACAGCGAGTGAGTCTGTCAAAGACAGAGACTTTTTGTGGCGCATCAGAGGTGATGCGTGGGGCTTTGGCTGCGCCCCTGCTCCGTCGACGCATCTTCCTTGCCTGAGAGGGAGATGGCTGGGGAATGTGGTCAGCCGCACGTTTTTCTGAGAGATGCGCTGCATCAGCGGGCGCACCTTGGTTGCTGAGAACGTCAGCAAGAAGGAAGGGCTGGATTGGCACATCCCCTTCAGTGGTGGTGCCCGAGGCGTCGACCTTGCGCACCCAGACACGGCGGGTCTTCTTCGGCTTCGGCAGCCGCTTCGAAGGACTCGCGCTTCCTTCAGAAATGAACTCCTCGTACGCCTGTTGATTGAGGCGCACGACCATCGTCTTGTGGGAGGAGCCTACCTTCACGTCGTCGGCCTGTGACACGACTTTCTCAAAAGAGGAGAAAGAAGTCCCCAGCAGAGTCGCCAGCTTGTTTGCCATTAAAATCGTTTGATTGCAAATCTTAATACAAACAGAACAGTGTTACAATATAGGACTTAGATGTAGTCCTAGGAGTACACTTTTGTTTAATCTGGGTCCTAAGTGCCAATGGAGTGAGTGGTAATGCGTTGACTCCGTTGACGGGCTGACAACGGTTATCGGTTCTCTGATGGTGTAGATTACTCTGGGTGCTGGAGCTGGCTGAGAGGAGGAAGACGTTGAGTGTCTGTATCTGCCTCTCTGATGATCTCTGTCTGGATTGTTCGTATGTATGTCTCTCTGTGTGTGTAAGGAGGGGATGATTCCTCTATTTATAGCTGGGCAGGTTGACTGCTCATGCACGCATATGTAGGATGTGCCGGTGCGTGGGGACGCCACGTGGAGATTGCTGATGGAGGCGCATGGATGATGTGCCCTACTCGCGGGGTTGAATTCTTTATACTACTGTTGTGAGCCGGCACGTAGCAGAGGAGAAGATCTTTCTGTTGCTGAGATCTTGGATGAGTTGAGTCAAAGGACACGTGTCGTCGACACATGGCTCGGAAATCTCTGATTTGGTGGGGGATGATTTGGTGGGATATGCCTTGGATTGGGCGCATGATGAGATTTTGGCTCGTGACCTTTAGGAGTCACGAGCCGTTCTGGGCGCATGGCTTTTAAGGCGCATGCGAGCGACTTTTCTTCTGTCATTCGGGATCAGAGATCAGTTTGGGGCGCATGGCTTTTGAGGCGCATGCAATGCTTCAACTAGAGACTCTTCTTCTATTTTTAAGGATCAGTGAAGGGTCTGAGGCGCATGGCTTTCGAGGCGCATGCAGGTTTGGGCGCATGGTCGCGGAGGCGCATATGGGTGGTTGGGTGGCCACGTGGCAGTAGCCGTCGAGATAGAGTCATGATGATGCTGACGTTGTGGACGCTTCGTTTTCTGCAAAAGCTGTCAGCCGTTCAGACTTGGGAAGGCGTGCTGCCAACTCTGTCAGTTCAGCATTTAATGTTGGTGACATTCGATGGACAGCTGAGTGGGCGTATCGGTTGACGTTCCACTAGGCGTATGGGGGCGCATCCCCTTTGATGTGCTCGGTATAGGGCGTATCTATTTGAGAGGTATGATGCGCTGACCAGCCGGCGCATCCGATACGTCTTTGATGATGCGGCTGTTTTGCTTCTCGAGTGCTTTTAATAGCCGCTTGGCTGAAGTCGAGGCGTCCGGTTCATCCATTTAATGTGAGTTCATTGCACGGAATTCGGAGAGCCATCCACTTGGCGCGTAGGTTTGATCTGCCCGGCCTATAAATAGTGGCATGGAGAGAAGGTTTGCTTCTCATTCCCTCACGTACCTCCAACATGAAATTGGGTTTTCGGGTGCATTCTGTTGACGAAGTGTTCTCGAGGGTGAAGATGAGACGCCATGTCGTCGTTGATGCTCTTGAAGGTGACTGTTACATCCAAAAGACGGAGTCGAGGGCTTCTGAGGCAGACGGAAGGTGCCTGTTGCATCCAAAGATAGGGATGCTTGGGCCTCGTCTCCGTTGTTCCGGAAGAGCCGTAGATCGGAATGGCGGTGCTAGGCTCTCTCTTCCTTCAAAGTGGGTGTCGCCCGCTCTGATTGTGTTGAAAGCTGCCTTTCGTCGTAATTTTGATCACGGTCTTCCTTGGCCTTTGGAGGCTCTTTCGAAGCCTCTCCTGGCCACAGATTTGCGGTGCTCTTCTCTTCCTTGGTTCCAGCCAGAGGGTTAAATGCTTTGTGTATCGAAGCATTTATCAGGTGAGCCTGGCTGGAAGAGCGGCACACCCCTGCTCGGCCAGGTGAGCCTGGTTGGAAGAGTGGCACATAACTGGGCTGCTGAAGGGATGCACATAACTGAGCTGGATACACATAACTGATCTGCTGAAGAGATGGCGGGATGCGCCTGGTTGGAGGCGCATGACATCTGCTGCGCCTAACTGGCAGCGCATGGTGACTGGAAGCGCATGATGACTGCTGCGCCTATCTGGAGGCGCATGGTGGCCGTTGGCTGTAGACTTAGGATCTTTCCTTTGTAGAAATTCTCCTTTGTATAGACTTTTATATATAAATAAAATGTCCTTCTTCAAATGTCTATGGTTATTGACTTTGCTGTAAAGTGTTCTGTGCGAGTCCTGGCGCATGTAGTGTCTGCCGCATGATCTTTCTGGTTGTAAAATTCCATGCTTCTACAGTCATCTGCACCTTTGTGAAGATGGGTGGGAAGCTAGAGTACCCACCTGCGCCTTATGTCACCCTGCGCTTTTACATTTCAGTCATGTGTCGTGAGCACCCACTATCGAGAATCTATTTGCTTCTAGAGGATGAAGGAATGTCCACCTACACCACGAGTAGATACGACCTTTGGTACCCAAATTCTTGAGGGTCCTGAAAGGTTAGTCTTCGGTACTCATGCATATAGTTTTAAATCAACTAGTCTTCTAATTCTACACTGTGGTGAAGTGTGTCCATGTTTACCACAGTAGTGACATGTAACATGTATATTAGTGTTAGGTATAGGATAATAGTATTATTTATGTGTATGTTGTGCTGCATGTGTGTTCATAAAAGCATGTATGTTTGTGCCATGTGTATGTGTGGGTGTTTGTCGTGCTGCATGTGAATATGTATACATAAAGGCATGTTTCTGTGCAGCATGAGTATATGTGTCTTTCTTGTGACGTGTATTCTTATGTTAAGCAATCTTTGTCTTGTGTACGTGTTGTGAATGTGAGATTGTCTTTGAGGCTGAACAACTTGTTTCCCCAGTCTGATCTCTAATCTTTTAGAGGCATTGTACATATCATCATGCTTGGCAGTTAAGGCATCAATTCTCACAGCAGCAATATTATACTTCTTTTTCTCGTCTAAGAGTTCTTTATTGAGTGATGTAATATTACGTGTTTGTTTCTCAGTACGAGATTCGACATCGTGTAAGCTTAATTCAAGCTTGGATACCTCCTCAGTATTCTTCGTGGGTGGTGTGTCTCTAACATTATCAAGTAAGCATGAAGTCTATGAATCTCAACTTCATGGGTCTTGATCTTATCCTTTGCATGTTTATACTTGCTAAGTAACTTATTGTGATCTTCAAGTAAGTCACTAAAGGCATCTCCAAGTTCATCAAAAGTAAAGTCACCAAGTGGATCATTTGTTATCTTTTCGGACGTTGCCATTAGGCAGACGTTTGTAGTATCTTGGGGAGAGTCCCCTTCTTCTTCTGAGTCACTGGCTTCGCTCTCGTGCCAGATGCTTGTGTTGGAATACTTTCGAGAGGATGGCCTCTTATATGATCTTTTATATCGACTCCCTTTCTTTGTTGTAGGGCAGTCTTTCTTGACATGCCTCATCTTCTTACAGCCGAAATAGATAGGCTCTTCATTGTCATCTTTGTGTTGTTCCTTCTTTCTTTAGTTGAAATGTAGAAACTTCTTGAAGTTGTGAACCATGAGCGCTTGATCATCACCATCGGAGTCATCATCGTTTGTTTCTTTTGGAGCAGCCTTTCGATGATGAGCTCTTAGAGCGATTTCTTTCACCTTTGGAGCCATTTCTTTAAAGTCCTTGAGCTCGAGCTCATGCGTCATTAGCTTCCCCACTAGAGTTTCCAGAGATATGGTGGTGAGATCATTGCCTTCGATGATTATCGTGGATTTGGGGTTCCAGTTCTTCGTCAATCCCCTTAATACCTTGCGTATCTTCTCATGGTTGGAGTAGTCCTTATCGAGGGAAGAAAGAGGGTTGATAATGTCGAGGAATCTAGTGATCATTTGTTTGATCGTCTCATTGGGCTTCATCTTGAATGCTTCGTACTCCTGTGTTAGCCAATTGATTTTTAATTTTTTGACTTGTGTGGATCCTTCGTGAGTCACTTCTAGAAGCTTCCATACTTTGTGGGAAGTGGAACACGTAGATACCCTATTAAATTCAGTCCTGTCTATAGCACAGAAGAGGGCATTAATAGCCCTAACATCTAGACTAATATATTTTTTCTTCATCAGTATATTTTTTGTAGGGTTTCTCTATGAGATTCCCCTCAACAACAATTCCAACAGGCTTCTTATAACCATCTGTGACTATGGTCCATAAGTCAAAGTCTAGAGATTTCAGATAGAAACTCATTCGTGTCTTCCAGTAGGTGTAGTTGGTTCCATCAAATAGGGGTAGCCTATTAGTGGACTGTCCTTCACCATAGTTGGTAAAGATAGGTTGTGTGGTTGCCATGGATCAGCTCTAGGATGTTAATCCTTTATCAAGAGAACAGAGCTCTGATACCAATTGAAGTAACGTGTAGGCAACTCAAGAGGGGGGTGAATAGAGTATGTGTCAAAAATAACCAATTAAAAATTAACTCTATGCCAAGTCCAGAAACAACTACCAAGAAAATATATAATCAGATTAGTAATGCAGAAATTAAGAGAGATCAGAAGAGCATACACAAACACAACGATGTACCTGGTTTCCTTCGTGGAGGACTATTCCAGGCCTGAGAACTCTCGCTCAGGATTGAAATCCACTATTTATGAAATAGGGTACATACGTGCCTTTACTCAGAAGAGCACGCCAACTTCTTACAACTTCGCAGAGACGAAACTTGAAATTGTCCAAGTGACTTCTTTTTAACTCTTGCACAGAAACTTCTAGCTGAATCGCACTGAGCACCTTGGGGCTTAGAAAGTTTTGTGGCTAGTAGATTGGAAGAGTAAGACTTAGCATATATAAGGCTTAGAAGATTGAGAGTGAGAGATGATTTAAAATGAGAGAAATCAAGCCCTATATATACTAGTCATGGGAGGCAGAATTTGGTCTAAATTCTGTCCCAAATATTCAAAAATTTGAACGTTGGACAGCTTATAGCATGGTGTTCCTAAAAATTAGGTTCCTAAAATTGAGGGGGCAGAGTTCGGCCCAAGTTCTACCTAAGGCAGAGTTCAGCCCAAATTCTGTCTACCTTGGGCCAGAAAGTCTATATGGGCTAGATTAGTTTAGTTTGGTTCAGGGATTGTTTTGTTTTGTATGGTGGAGCTTGGAGAAGTAAGTCTAGGGGTTGAGATGACTCAGTGCGACTCAACGTACATGTTCCTACACTCAATAAATTAAAAAATTACAACTGAGTACAAGTACATTTGCAATGTAACAGCTTTTTCGATGACGTTTGTCTTGAACATGATACGTTGTATTGGATTGTAGATGATGTTCTGTCTTGAAGTGATGTGTCGTATTGGATCATATCAGATGTCATTTTGTTAATTCTCTAAATTAGGTTGACTGTGATCCAGTTTGGGTCAACAAAAGGATGTCATGCTTTATAAGATCCATATAGAGGACAGAGGAGAGGACATGCTCAGGAAGGTTTTGCCAAGGTTCGAGTTCTATAGGAGGATCGTCAGAATGGCGAGTTCTTCCACCCAGTTGGGAAGGGAAAAAATTTGGTGTTGGATAGGGTTCCCAACCTATGTGGAGGACACCCCAGAATGCGAAGACCATCATTTTTGTGTCATAGAATCTTAGGGTGGCAAAGAAGAGAAACTGTGTTTTATTAAAATTAGTATCAGAGGCTACAAGAGCAGTATCAAAATGGACAGTATAGTAAGAGTGTAATTTATAGTTGGTCTAAGCACATTGTTAACTCGGTATTACTGGATACTAGATGCGCTAGTGGAGAAGGATATGACGCTTGATAAGGTCCATTTAGAGGATAAAGGAACGGACATACTCATGAAGGTTTTGTCAAGGAGAAATTTCGAGTTCTACAAGAAGATTGTCAAAATGGCAAGCTCCTCCATCTAGTTAGGAAGGGAAAGATTTTTTAAAGTGTTGGGTGGGGTTTCCAACCTATATGGACAATTCGTCGGAGTGCGATGAGCGTCATTTGTGTGTCAGAGAAGCTTCGGAAGGCGAAGGAGAAATAGGGTTCGATTTGAATTAGTATCGAAGGCTACGAGAGCAGTATCAGACTGGATAGTATACTGACAGAATACTATCGGTATATTATTTTTTGTTGCAAGTTTTCAGAACCTAAAATTTAATAGTATACTAACAGTATATTGTTTCTAGGGCTGAAGGCCCAAATCGAGTTTATTTTATATACCATTGGATCAAAATCAACAGTTATGATTATTTAAGGGTTATGGTGACTTGAATAGGGGTTTCCTAACCAAACCTAACCCTAGTATGCAATTAAGAGAGAGAGAGAGAGAGAGAGAGAGAGAGAGAGAGAGAGAGAGAGAGTTCTCAAGCTTTTCAACTTTCAGCCAAGGGGAAGAGGAGATTTGAAGTTTGAGAGAGATCGATACGGAGAGTTATACATCGGTTCTTCTTCGTCATCTCGTCTTCGGTAATCCTTTGTTTACTTTGTAATCTTGTTACATTATATTTGAAAAGTTATTGTGATCTGTGTCAGATCGATGGAGAAGTTTGTAAAGGAATCTGTGTACTTCTTTAATCCTTGGTAGAGGCTTTCGGGTTGGACTTTGATCATTCCGTAATTTTTTTCGTCATTGCGATGTACTTGTTTTGTGTGAACTTTGCTACCATGGTCGGGTTGTGCGGTTTTTCTTCGGTCCTTGATTGTTTCTTCTGGCTTGGGAACGTTAGTTATCCCGCTGGTTCAATATCGGTTCCCAACACACCCTTTACAAAATATTATGCTAGGCTATTTGAATCATTTTCTTGCATTCACCTCAGTTTTGTATGGGTGATAAAAGTTATTTTGCCTTTTACAACCTCAATTCAAGTTTTATTTATAAAATGATGTGATACCATAGAAAATTAGGTTTTTTTTTTGCCTAACTCTACAACTATTAAGTTCGTTAATGAATTAAAAACTTACCCAATATGGTACCCAAGTTGGACATGGACAATTAAGACGCTTAATATTTTCAAGCATCTTTACAATGGAATGGATGGAGGCCTCTCCCAATATATCGACCATTTAATTTGAGTTCAGCTGCACAAATTTAAAATAGAAACTTACAATATGGTTATGACACATGGTATTATTTTTACGTTTACGATGTGTTTGATTTTGCTTTTTTCCATGGAAAATATTTCCATCACAAATTTTCCACCAATTGTAGTGTTTGATGGCTTATATTTTCCATGGAATTATTTTCCAAAACACTATCATTTTCTATATTTTCTTCTAAAAGGGTAGAAAATAAAGCTTGTCCAACCCATAGGAAAATATCATTTTCCATGAAATTAATTTCTTTTTCACATATTTTCCACCTTGCAATCAAACACAATCTTAGATTTTTGGTTTCTTGTGTGTAGGTTCCTGGGGAAAAATAATCAAAAGATAAGATGTATGTAATCCAACGGTGAAAATTAAGAACTCATGAGTTCCTCTACGATTTTTTATTTAATTTCTTCACCAATATAATGATTACTCAAAGTCAGTAACAACGATCACTAAAGCTTCATAGGGTCAGTCTAGATCACTAAATTTAATGACTTATAGTTAGGTTGTCCATCCAACTATAAGGCCATCTCCAATCCATCCTCAAAAATTCCCTCAATTTGAGGACTCCAAATGGAATATTCTCATATTATGCTATCCTCAAAAAATTTCATCTCCAATCTATCAATCCTCAAATAATAAACAACCATTATTTATTTCAAATTTAATTCTTCACAACTATTTAATATAATCATATACATTAATACTATATTATTAATATTATTTTCTGAGATAATATTATATTATTTTATATTACTATTTTTAGTAGATTTGGTTCCTTTCAAGAAAGATACGATGGAAATGAGGAAGATTTACCACCGTTCTAAATGTGTCTTAGACTATTTTAATTTGAATGTCGTTGTATTGCTTTAAGCATTTTTAATTTCATTGTTGTAACGTTTAGAATTTTAATGTCAATGTTGTTGGTTGTGTTATTTTAAATTTCGATGTACTTGTTTATGTTTTTTAAGTAAATGTATTTTAATTTTAAAAAATTTAATGTTATTCTATTAATTTTTGCCAAATTATTTAAATATATTTTATTAATCAAATGAATCTAATAAAAAAACTAATAACAAATATATTAAATATTGGATTATATTTGAAGATCTCAACAAGAATATTTCAATAGTATAATTATTTTATTATTTATAATTTTAAATTAGAAAATATGGTAAGTTAATTAAGCTTAATGGTCATGAATAGTGGATCCTCAAATTTGAGGATTTTCTCTCTCTTTCCTTAAATTTGAGGATCCATCCTCCTTCGTTCAAAAAATTTGAGGATTTTTCCTCAATTTGAGGCTTGGTTGGAGAAGATTTTTGAGGAAAAGTCCTCAATTTGAGGTTTAATAAGTGCGGTTGGAGATAGTCTAAGTCAACAAATTTGGAATCCGAGTATCGGTGACACTGGAAAGTATCCAGTTATAATTTATGAACATTAGAATTTAGTATCTATGTCAATAAGTGAATGTCCAAGGTCACAACAGTATCTGGGAGTAAACCAAGTATTGTCGAGTGGTGTCCACAAACTTTGATTGAGTTGTTAATTGAAGGGTAAACCTACATGAAAATGCTCTCAGATTATGAAAGGTGATCGGATGAACTTCTAAGATGTTGACGAGTACAAGCTATATTGCACGAAGCCGACGTGAAATCAGACACGAAACTATTTTGACGTGTACTAACGTATCCACCAGGTCTAAGAGTAGATCAAAAGTGAGACAAATAGAACAAAGAACGTCGTATTTTAGCATTTCAAGAATATGGTGCTAACTTTTGCTTTATGCTCTCCTAAAAGATAGTAAGCTACTTCTAGTACATTAAAAAAAGAAGTGAAATCGAACCCACGGAATGGTGACCTACGAAAAAGTGTCCTTTCATAGACACATCTTAACAAGTTCTCTCAGATACAGCCTATGACAGAATGTTTTACCCTTGGCTACATAGGACTATTCTTCGTATCTAGGAACGAAGGACGAATAGAGTAGTTGTGTCCAGGACGTGTCCAATATCCGACCGGCATGACATGATATAAAATTGACTCAAACACGACACTTATATTCAGAGTGTCCACACTTGCTAGTGTCGGCCCATTGGTCATGGTCAAACCTAATTTTAATAATTGATCTAATATTGTCTCGATATAAGGGCTACTTGGATGATTGCTGAGAACTCCTACTACTATCGTTCAAGACTTGAAGCCAGTTTGCCATTGAGTATGTATTTCCTTTATTAATGTAATTTTTATATTTTATTGAGTCTAGGAATACGATGTACACCAAATCGTACTGGCAAATAGGCTACCCCAAAATATTTTCAAAATATCCTTGTTTTGAAAATAAACCGATTTATAAAAGCTCCTAACTGTCTGATTTTTCAAAAATCCTAAAATCCGATTTGCAAAATCCCCAAAAATCAAACTCTGGACACTAAGAGAATTTGTCATGAGTTCGGACCAAATTCGTCCCGAGTTTGGTTAGTGCCTGTTGGATTTTGAACTTGGTCATCCTGCAGTTACGGATGCAATAGATATTTGCCGAGATTCTCTCAAATAATTATGCTAGAATTCTGCCCAAATTCTCTCTTTGGAAAACCTATAAATAAATAAAAACTCCATCATTTCAACACACCTCTCTATTCTATTCTCTCTAAGTTTAATAAGTTCTTCCAAAGTGTTCTAAGTTATTCTTTTTCAAATCCTACGCCAGTTACAATCCTCTAGTCAATTTTCCAGTGCGGTACGTGTTGACTCAAACTGGATCGCAGTCAACCTAATCTTGATAATTAATAAATTGATATTTGACATGATCCAACTCGACACATAAATTTTCATCAAAGCTACAAATCAGACGACTAGCACATATCAAGTCAAGACAATCATCATCGACGACTACTCGACGAATACTGCTGGAACTTGTAATCGAAAGTCTGTATTTTTACAATTTTATTGAGTCTAGGCTATTGTACGTTGAGTCGCACTGAGTACCTCAACCATAGACTAGAAGCTCCACAAACAAAAAGCCAAACAGCCAAAGCCCAACAAGCCCATGAGCATTCTGTCTCCAAGGAGTCAGAGTTCGGGCCGAACTCTGTCTCCTAATTTCCAGGAGCTAATTTTTAGGGATTGCCCATTACAAGTTGTCCAACGGCCAAAATTTTGAATTTTTAGACAGAGTTCTGGCCGAACTCTGTCTCCCAAAACTAGTATATATAGGCACCCTTTTCTTCCATTTCAAATCATCCAATCTTCTTCTTCTCTTCTACTCTTATAGCCTATACATCCTAAAGAGCCATAGTCTTCTCATCTACTAGCCACAAAACTTCCCAAGCCTACAAGGTGCTCGATGTGAGTCAATTAGAAGTTTTGTGCAAGACTCTTGAAGAAGTCACTTGAAAAATTCTAAGTTTCTCCTCAGCGATCTTTCAAGAAGTTGGCGTGCTCTTCTGTGTAAATGCACGTGGTTGTAAAGCTATTTCACAAATAGTATATTTCAATCCTGAGCTAGAGTTCTCAGGCCTGGACTAGTCCTCCACGAGGGAAACTAGGTTAAAAATTGTTGTGTCTGCGTATGCTTTCTGTTCTTTATCTAAATTACGCAATTATACTATGATTAATTATTTACTAGTTGGGATTGACTAGAGTTGATTTTTTGATTGATCATTATTATCACAAGTACTCTATTCAACCCCCCCTACTCTAGAGTTGCCTACACGTACTTCAATTGGAATCAGAGCCCTGTTCTCTTGATATAGGATTTATATCCTAGAGTTGATCCATGGCAACCATACAACCCATCTCTACCAACTATGGTGAGGGTCAATCCACAAATAGGCCACCCCTATTTGATGGGACCAACTACACATATTGGAAGACTAAAATAAGTTTTTATCTTAAGTCTTTAGACTTTTACCTGTCGACTGTAGTCACTGATGGCTACAAGAAACCTCCCAGAATAACAGTCGAGGGGAGTCTCGTCGAGAAATCTCACGACAAGTATACTGATCAGGAGAAGAAACAGGCAAGTCTAGACGCTGGGGCTATTAATGCTCTTTTATGTGCCATAGACAGGACTAAATTCAACAAGGTCTCCATATGCACAACCTCGCATAAAGTATGGAAGCTTTTGGAGGTGACTCATGAAGGGACCACACAAGTCAAAGACTCAAAAGTCAGTCGTCTGACACAGGAGTACGAGGCTTTCAAGATGAAGCCTAATGAGACGATCACTCAAATGTTCACCAGATTCCTTGACATCGTCAACTAGCTATCTTCTCTTGGAAAAGATTATTCCAACCATGAGAAGATACGCAAAGTGCTACGAGGATTGCCGAAGGTCTGGAACCCCAAAGTCACGGCAATCATTGAAGGCAATGATCTCACGACAATGTCACTAGAAACGTTGATGGGCAAGTTGATGACGCATGATCTCGATCTAAAAGACTTCAAAGAAATAGCCCCAAAAGAGAACAAGATAGCATTGAGAGCTCATCGTCGAAGAACCAGCTCAGAAGATACTGATGACGATGACTCCGAAGGTGACGATCAAGATCTCTTTGTTCGAAACTTCAAAAAGTTTCTACGCTTTAACAAAAAGAAGAGAGAACAAAGAGACGATGAGGAAGAACCCACCTGCTTCAGATGCAAAAAGACGGGGCATGTCAAAAAAGATTGTCCTTTAGCAAAGAAGGGAAGCAGATATGAGAAGCCAAACAAGAAGACAACTACAAGGAAGTATGCCAACACTAGCATCTGGCATGAAAGCGAGGCTAGTGATTCAGACGAGGAAGAAGACTCTCCGCAAAACTCTAACGCCTGTCTAATGACGACTTTAGAAAAGGTAAAAGATTCTTTTGATGATTTCTCATTTGATGAACTTGGTGATGCTTTTGGTGATCTACTTGAAAATCCCAAAAAGGTAACCAATAAACATAAACATACAAAGAATAAGATCGAGGAATACGAAACCAAGATCCATAGACTTTCATGTTTACTAAAAGATGTTAGAAACACTACACCCACGGAAAACACTGTAGAGGTATCCAAGCTTAAATTAAGCTTACACAATGCTAAATTAATCATTGAGAAACAAACACTTGACATCACGGCTTTAAAAAAAGAACGTACAGAAGAGAAAAATAAGTTCAAAATTGCTACAGGTAGAATACACGGTCTTACTGCTAAATATGATGAGTTGAATGTTGTCTCTAAAAAATTAGAGATTAAACTGAGCAAGCAGGTTATTCAACCGCAAGTTCAGTCTCATAGTCACAACACTTACAAACACATGCCTACTCAACATAAAAAGGCACGTCACCACGAGAACACTCATCCACATGCTAAACAAAATCATGCTTTCATGTACACCTATTCACATGCAGCACATAAGACACATATACGTAATCATTATCATCATCATGATGCTGCACACAGTCACTATAATCAGTATAATTACCCTACTGCTGCACACATTCACCATACTCACTCTATTGCTGCACGTAGCTATCATCACCCTACCTATAAACATCACTATCAACATGCTCCTAGCATAAACATGCATGCTAGATGTACATATTATAACCTACATGGACACATTTCTCTACAATGTAGGATTATGAGATTAGTTGATAGAAATATATATATGCATGAGTACCAAAGTCTAACCTCTCAGGACCCAAAAGAATCTGGGTACCAAAGGTCACATCAACTCGTGGTGTAGGTGGACCTTCCCTCTTCAACTAGAAGCAAGTGGATTCTCGATAGTGGGTGCTCGCGATATATGGCTGGAAATGCAAAGCTATTCGCAACACTATCGATAAAAAAGAAAGGATATATTTCCTTTGGCAATAACCTTAAAGGCTACATCATAGGTAACGATACAATTGGTCATCCTCCCTCTCCTGTCATTAACGATGTCTGTTTAGTGACCGAGTTAAAGCATAACTTGCTCAGCATTAGTCATCTTGATGATCACGGTTATGATATTAACTTCGGGAAAATTAAATGCTTTATCTATGATCGATCAACTGAAGACATCGCTTTTGAGAGAATAAGGGAAGATAACATTTATATTTTCTATCTATCTAGTGATACTAAAAGTACATGAAGATGCCTTTACGCTCACAAGGATGAAAAGCTCCTATGGCATCAGCTTATTGGTCATGCCAACATGGATACTATATCCAGATTCTCCACCAAGAAGCTAGTCAGAGGACTGCCGGATATCACATTCAAGAAAGACACGGTATGTACGAATGTGAAAAGAATAAGGTTACCAAATCTTCTTTTAAATCCATAAACACTGTAAGTACTACCTGACCATTGTAATTATTTTATATGGACTTATTTGGTCCTAGTAGAGTAGCCAGTCTTGGCGAAAAACTTTATGCTTTTGTCATTGTAGATAATTTTTCAAGATTTACTTGGGTTTTCTTTCTTACAAACAAAAGTGATACAATTTATGTTTTCAAATTATTTGCTAAAAATGTCCAAACCAAAAAATGCTACATGATTACACATATCCGAAGTGATCATGGTGGCGAATTCAAAAATTCTGATTTTGAAAAGATTTGTGATTCAAATGGTTTTAGTCATGAATTTTTGTGTCCAAGAAGTCCTCAACAAAATGGTGTCGTGGAGTGGAAGAATAGAACTCTTAGCGATATGGCTAGAATTATGCTAAATTAATTCTCTCTTCCGAAATACTTTTGGGCAGAAGCTGTCAGCACAACGTGCCATGTTTTGAATAGGGTGTTGATTCGACCTATTTCGAAGAAGACACCCTATGAGCTTTGGTTTGGTAGGACTCCTAATATTTCTTATTTTAGAGTGTTCGGTTGTCGCTGCTTTATCTTGAATACCAAAGACAACTTAGGAAAATTTGATGCCAAAGTTGACGAAAGTATTCTTCTTTGCTTTGCGGCCAAGAGTAAGGGATATACAGTATTCAACAAACGCTCCATGATTGTTGAAGAGTCTACTAGTATAACTTTTGATGAGGACAATAATACAGCTGTTATTCCCAACGACGATGATGAATCATCAACTTCGACATCTATAAATGCAACGTCTGAAACCAGCTCTCCGAAATAATTACCAAAGAAGTTCCAATTCACTCCCTCTCATCCAAAGGACTTGGTAATAGGTGAAATATCAAAAGGGGTAACTATTCGATCCTCTGTAAGAGACACTGTAGCTAGCACTGCATTCATTTCTTAAATAGAATCGAAAAATGTTTTAGAAGCTTTCAATGATAAATTTTGGATTTTCGTGATGCAAGACGAACTCAACCAATTTGAGAGAAGCCAAGTTTGGGATCTTGTTCCTAAACCTACTGAACACTCAATAATTGGCACTAAATGGGTTTTTTGTAACAAAGTAAACAAGGACGGTTTAGTCACTTGCAACAAAGCTCGTCTCGTAGCCCAAGGATACAACCAAGAGGAGGGCATCGACTATGATGAGACGTATGCTCCTGTTGCCCGACTAGAATCCATTTAGATGCTTTACGCATTTACAAATTTTCAAAACTTTAAACTTTTCCAAATGGATGTTAAAAGTCCTTTTCTAAACGGTTTTATCAAAGAAGAGGTTTTTTGTCAAACAACCACCTGGTTTCGAAAATCACAAATTTCTCGACCACGTTTTTAAATTTAGGAAAGCTCTCTATGGCCTCAAACAAGCTCCTCGAGCTTGGTATGATCGTCTGAGTACTTTCTTACTAGATAAAGTTTTTCCAAAAGGGAAAGTCGACACTACACTGTTTATAAAATCTCTTGATGACACAATTCTTTTAGTACAAATATATGTTGATGATATTATTTTTGGATCTACTAATGAGGGTCTATGCAAGGAATTTGCCAAGTGTATGAAGAATGAGTTCGAGATGAGCATGATGGGGGAGCTCAACTACTTCCTTGGATTGTAAATCAAACAACCCTCGCAAGGCGTCTTCATCAATCAATCGAAATATGTCAAGGACATGCTGAAGAAGTTTGAGCTTGACAGCATCAAACCGATCAGCACCCCTATGGCTACTACCATAAAGCTGGAACCTGATGAAAGCGAAAAACCGATCGATCAACGTAAGTATCGAGGTATGATTCGTAGTTTATTATATTTAATTACTAGTCGCCCCGACATCATGTTCAGTGTTTGCTTATGTGCTAGATACCAAGCCAATCCTAAGGAATCACACATGACCGCAGTTAAGCGTATATTTAAATACATTAAAGGAACTATTACGGTAGGCTTATGGTATCCCAAAACCACTTCCTTTGACTTAATCGGATATTCCGATATTGATTTTACGGGATGCAAAATCGACCGTAAGAGTACCAGCGGCACGTGTCATTCGCTAAGAAAGGCGTAAGTCTCATGGCTTAGCAAGAAGCAGAACTCTGTCGCACTATCCACAACAGAAGTTGAATACATCGTAGCTGGTCGTTGTTGTGCACAGATTCTGTGGATGCGATAAACCCTTGAAGACTACAACTTATGTTTCAAGCACATACATATTTTCTGCGATAACACTAGTGCCATTAATCTGACCAAGAATCCAGTTTGTTACTCACGCACTAAAAACTTAGAGATTAGACATCACTTTTTGTGTGATCATCAACAACAAGGCACGATTAATTTAGAATTCATAGACACTGAACATCAGCTAGCAGACTTCTTTACGAAACCACTGGCCGAAGAGCGCTTCATCTTTCTTTGTCGTGAATTAGGAATTTTGGATGAAACGATCATTAAATAAATTGGCCTGCGTAAATAACAATTATGACATATATCATTTTGGTGACTTTGCTATGGGTACAAGTCGAAAGGGTCCTTCTGACAACAAGGCATAAAAGCCTAAGCGACATGGTGTACTATCTTTGGACTACCGCTAGCTGGGATCCGGCCCCTACAGCTACCCTATGGCAGTTTCATCAAAATGGTTGTTGTCTTAAATCATTATTTATTATATGGTTTAATTACGTTTACGACTTTTATTTCCAACTTTCAAATTCTATTCATTTTCCATCAAAACTTGGCCATTTTCCATCTTTCTAGTGTTCTGTGCTCATGGAGGCAGAGTTCGGGCCGAACTCTGCCCCACACAGAGTTCGGGCCGAACTCTGTGTCCTTGGTCACAGAACCTTCACTGATTCTCAGCCTCCTTATTTTGATCCGACGGTCCAGATTTAACCCGTCTTGCTGCTCCCAAACTCCTTAAAACCGAGAGCAAACCCTCTCTTGTCACTTAGTTCTTCTTTCACCTTTCTCCAAACACAATTTTCTCAAACCTTAACCCTAGAAACTCTACTTTTAGGGCTCTTTTTTTTTCCAAACTCAAGATCTCAAGCTTTTGGGAGGATCTCTTCCATCTTTTCTCATTTGTGTAAGGTATAATTTCATATTCTCCTCTATTTCCTTTTCAATTTTTGAAAATTCTTCTTGGCTCCAAGTCTCTTTGGAAGAGGCAAGGAAAGAAGGAGTGAAGGTGCATCATCTTCCAATCCTCCTCCTCTTGCTCCTCCAATCCATCCACTTTTTAATCCACCACCACCTCATGACCCCAACTGTAGAAGCATGGAAAAGAATAAAGAAAGATCCATGCGGCCAATGATCTCCATGCGGCTCAGGGACCCATGCGGCTCAAGCGTCTATGCGGCTCAAAGAGGAGCCACGTGGTCCTCAATAGCTCTTTCCTTTGTCTTCTACTGCATTTAATGCCTTGACGGCTGACAGCTCTGACAATGACAGAAAGATGCAATAATGACTCTGTCATAATGGCAGACTCCTAGAAAAATGAAGGATACCTCTGACACAATCCCCCGAAACCCAGAAACCTTCATGCGTTCTTGACATATGGACAGTCGCATGTGGCTCAAACAGAGGCCACCCATGCGGCTCAGGCAGAAGCTATCCCATACGGCTCACGAGAACTACCCCATGCGGCTCAAACAAAGGATATCTCCATGCGGCTCACGAGGACTATCTCCATGCGGCGCACGAAGAAAGTACCCATCATGCGGTCGCCTACGCTCATACTGCTCAGATCATCACCATGCGGTTCAAATGTTCAGGGGCCACTCCCAAGCAGCCTTGACACATGGCCAGCCTTATGCGGCTCAATGGGGAGCAGCAGTCCTCATGCGACTCAGATTTTCTAAGTAGCTCACAGTTAAGACACGTGGCATGATAATGGGACACGTGGCATCAAATCGACCGAAATCTATCAACAAATCCTAATAAAATATTGGGATCAAATCAGATCATTTGCAATCAAGCAAATCAATGACACGTGGCTGGAAATTCGAGATTGGCATAACAAATCATGGGAATTTATGTCAATCATCATTAATTACCCACAAAGATTTGATGCAATCACATTAATTGTCCAGATCTATTATATTCAAGATGAGCGGCCCAGATTCATTGATCCTTAGCCACCGACTTTTGAGAATGGTCATTCATTGCAAAACCCTAATGATGCCCCCACTCTTATAAATAGCAGGGTGTCATTCCCTTGCAACAGGGACAGAGGACACAGAGAGAGAGAGACATAGACAAGCAGAGAGCAGAGAGCAGAGAGCAGAGAGAGAGAGAGAGAGAGCACACCCCCCTCGGATCCAGAGAGAATTTCTTCATCAACGCCAAGTACTTCTTCTACAGAGCCAAGGCAACACCTGATCGTCCAAGAAGTAAGGCAGAGCTGCCGTCGCTTTTTCGAGCCTCTACCGTCACCCCCCAGAATCTAAAATAAACAATTGTACTTAGATTGCTGTACCTAGGTTTTTGTCCCTAGGCTTTCTTTGTACAAGCGAGTTTGTATTGTGAAGTAAAAGTCCAGTCCTCCGATAATTGTTCTGTTCTTTTATATTTCATGGCAAACACGATGGCGACTCTGCTGGAGACAAACTTCTCCACGGCTGAGGAGTTGGTGACGCAATCGGATGCAGCCAAACTTGGCTCCACGCAACAGAAGATGGTCGTCCGCTTCGACCAACAGGCGTTTGAAGAAATGCTCTCTGAGGGAAGCACTGGCCCGGTCCAGAAGCGAACCCGCATAAAGAAAGCTCGCAGCGAGTGGAGGCCAAAATCATTTGCTCCTCCCCAAGCTCTGGACAGAGTACTCTCTGCTGCCCAAGACGGCGAAGGCGACTCTCGCACGGCCCCACTTCGATCCATAGAGGACTCTGCTGTCCCCAAGTCTGGCAGAGAAAAGCACTACGATGCTGGACTTGCATGGGCAAAGAGCGATTCTATGTGCTCCAGGAAGAAATCGAACCAGGGCACTAGCCGCAAAACAAAGACTCATGCGGTCAAGATTGCCAGCCGCATGAATGATGACCATGCGGCTGAGACTGCTAGCCAAATTCATAATACTCATGCGGCCAAGATTTCCAGCCGCATGGAGAACACTCATGCGGCCAGGATTTCCAGCCGCATGGAGAAGACCTATGCGGCTACGCCTGCCAGCCGCATGAAGATTATTGATGCCAGCCGCATGACGCCTACTCCACGCGGCTCTGTCTTCGACTGCCTCTCCTATAGTCTTAATCTCTTGTGCTCCCAAGAAGACATGTCTGACTCTCTCCAGCACCACTTAGACTCTTCCTACTATGTGCCCTCACGCACTAAAGTAAAGAAGTGTAGGGCAGCACGAGCTTGGCAAGCTCGGACCGCTGATCCGACCTCTGACCATCCGAACGTCCCACATACTGTTATACGGGCCTCTGATGGGAAGTTGTACAGAACCACTCGAGTCCAGCCCCCGGCGGCAAACGGACAGAGAGGTTCCCAAAAGTCTCCCAAAATCCAGGGAGCAAACATGGTCGATCCTGACCCATCTGACTTGCGTGAGGCCATCCTCCACAAACGTAAGGAAAGAGAAGGTGCCTCGAGGTGCAAAGAGTCCTCCCACGGACGTCACTGCACCCAAATCATCGTCAACTGCTGTTGTAATAACGTGATGGTACGAGAAGACCGGCAGTCCGTCTTCCAAAGACTGCAACAAACATGTTCAGAAGATGAGGTATTTCCCGTCATCTCCTGCAACTCTGCTCAGAAAATCCCCGTCGATGGAAGAGGGAAGAAGACCAATGCTCCTAGCCCGAAGATTTCAACCACTATGACTAAGAGACAATCGTCTAAACGGGTGCCCACCACCGGAGATTTCTAAGGTACCCGTTCAAAGACAAAATCTGCTACAGTGGGAGATTCATCGTCCATACCACTGGGGGTTGCTGGGACTGGAGGTAGCACTCCTCAGAACATCCACGATAATCCGATATTCCAAGGAGATAAACCCGAGGAAATAACTCTCCCATCAGATACAGCAAGGGCCGACGTCCCCGAGGACGTCCACGACTCCCAAGATGAAGCAAACTCTGAAGCTGGGGGTACTATCCCTTCTGAGTCTGAACCAGATGAGAACATTCCCATATACCCCGATGACTTCTCGCTACAGGGGTATGATTCGGAGGGCACGTCCTCCACCGTTCTGTCTATCTCTTCTCATATAAAGACGGTGTTCATGACGGACAGCAACCAAGGTGGTTCCAGTGATCGCCAATGCATCGACACTCTGGAGGCCATACTGCATGCCTTGGTCAAGTCTGTCGACGAAATCAAATCAGCCCTTCCAAATCTCCAAGGAGTGACACCTGGCCAAATAAGTGCAGGTCCCGCGGTCAATGCGGACTCGAACTCAGCAGCACCGAACCCGAGCAACAATCCTCCTGAAGTGACGGCCCCCACTGCTGTGGATGAGGCCAGGGAAGCAAGAAGAGAGGTCCAAGAGCTCCGAGCCATGTTTCACGCTCGAGAAACCTCTCAAGACCTCAGAATACGGCAACCATACCCTGCTGCATGGAGGGATGTCCCCTTTCCACCAAGATATAAACCGTTCAATATCAATCCTTATGATGGCAAGACCTCCGCAAGTCGGTACATCACTTACTTCGAGGTCACCATCGACCATCTGTCTCATGACGATGCCATCCTTACACAATTATTCATCGGGGCATTGGAAGGAGTCGCCTTCGACTGGTATCGCAACCTGCCGGACAACTACATCCACTCATTCTCCAGCTTCAAGTGTATGTTCTTGGAGAGATTTTACGAAGTAGAACAGGACATCACGATGCCACCCTCATGGATGTCGTCCAGGGGGAGAAAGAGCTGACAAGGAACTATATTGAGCAGTTTTGCTAAACCGCAATAAAGCTATCGTCTGGTAACCCGAATTCCTCCTTAATTGAAATTTGCCAAAAGAGACTACTTCCAACAATCAGCCTCTGGATGGGCAAAAGTCAATTCAAGGACTGGAAGACGTTTATCATCAGTACCACAAGTGCCGAAGAACGATTGAAGAAGGCTCGCCAACTGGGATTGCACATCTCAGAAGGAGAAGATAAGGGCAGGCGTCCCAACGCCAATAATGGGGGTAGCTCCACCAACAATCGGGACAACAAGGGCAAGCAGGCTATGGTAGCCGACACAGCACAGAAACCTGAGCCAAAACCGGCAGACAAGCAATGGCCATAAATGACCTACTCCTTCGAAGACGGCCACGTCAAACCCATCTTAGGCATGCTCATACAAGGAGACAGAATTCAGCTCCCTCCACCAAGACGGGAACCTCGGCCGGCAGAAATAGAGAACCCAAAGTACTGCCATTACCACCACTACGTCCACCATGCTACACACGACTGCTACCAACTAAAATGGTACATCCAAAATCTCATCGATTCGAACGCTCTGGCTATCGATTTCAAAGAGGTAACCGTGGCAGCCAATATGGTGTCAGTACAATTTGGCAGCTTCCCTCCAACAAAAACTTAAGACGGTGTGGTCCCCATCACTCTAGCGACAATGGAGATTGCTAATCTTCCACCTTCTCGGGATTAGGCTGCTGGTCTAGTACCCGTCACCAGTTCAGGAGGGGAGGTCATGTGGGTCCATCCAGACTTGGTATCTGAAGTGACTCAGTCTACACCATCTTCCATTCGCAAGAAGAAGAGTGGAAAAGTCAGATCCTGCCGCACAATCTCGGCAGATATGGAAGAAGTCCCAGCCGTCGTCACTCGGTCTGGGGCACAATCCCAACATGTGGTTGATAACTCGGCTGAAGATCATCAGCCCACTGCAACTGACACTCCAGGACCTTCTCAACCTCCGATGACCGACAAGCCTAGGCCGAAGGAGACTCGCTTTGACAAATCTCTCCGAAAAGAGGCACCGCAGGGGCTAGAGAAGCCCTACAACTTCGACATATTGGCACAATTGGCCAACACACCGGCCAAGTTGTCATTATACGAGCTTCTGAGACTCTCAAAGGATGTTCGCGCGGCTTTGAGCGATGCACTCCAAAATGCCGACGTGTACCTGGCTCAGGTCAACCTCACGGGAGAGAACCCGCCTGCAGATCTCCAAGACAGCGCTTGCACGGGAGCGTTGCCCAACATTGTCTTCACTCCGCAGGATATGCTCATCAAAACCAACCTGCATGATCGCCCGTTATATTACACTGGATACATCGGCGACGTAAAGGTGGATCGGATGCACATTGATCCTGGTTCTTCCATAAGCATCATTTCGAAGGGTCTATTACATCATCTCCGTATTCCTATGCATCGTCTGACGCCGACAAGAACCACCATCAGCGGTTTCAATTCGGGCAGGAGCTACCCGATTGGGAAGATTCGCTTGAAGTACGAAATCGGCGATCTCTAGTCGGAAGTCACCTGTTACGTCATAGATGCAGACACTTCTTACAACATTCTCTTGGGGTGCCCTTGGATACACGATTATATGATCATGCCTTCCATGCTGCACCAATGCTTCAAGTATGTCGACAAATACGGCTTCGTGAGGACAAAATTTGCCGACATCGATCCCTTCAAAGGGGTCGAATCCTACTACTCAGACTCCTGCCTGTACGAAAATTCGAAGAGGCACCTTGGTGAAGGAGATGTGCAAGCTCGTACCGAGACAGCCACAGGATCAGAAGAACCTCTGACGATCCACCTTCAAGCTCGCAAATCTGGCAAGTCCGCACCCCTTACAGCCACTCTACGTAAGGACGCAATCAGCCTCTCGGCACAAAAAGAGCAAATGATAATCCGGCTGCCAAGGTCTGGCCAAGTGCCAAGACCCACAACGAAGCCACTGATAATCAAACTGCCGAGAGTCGGCCAGCCACAAATGGAGAAGCTCAATCCCTCTGACAAGCTAATGATGATACGCCTTCCCAAGAAGAGTCGTCACCCCGATGCAAGGTTCGGGACTTCTAGCAAACCAACAACTCCTCGCCCAACATTAGGTGCCAAACTAGGGGTCACTAGTTCGCCAATAACTCCACGTTCTGCTCCATCGACTGAACCCCTGACGATCAAGATATCCAGGTCATCCTCTCAGGGGGTAGCCGAAGAGGAACCAGAGCTAGCCAAGTATGTGGCTGCCCGTACTGATGTTCCCTCCGCAGATGATGTAATCCCGCTAGAAAAGATACCTTACTTCATCAATAAAGGGCTATCTTTGAACCACCTCGAGCTTAATAAGCTTTGTACAATGTATGCTATGGAACACGATATAGGCACTCGCCTACACACACAGGTGATGAATGTTTACACCGCAAACCAGCTTACCCCAGTGGAAGACGCGTACCGCATAATCGAAGGAGGGGACCATCCAATCATCTTCGGCAGGAAGGACGACCCGCAGCCCTTCACCATAGAGAAGGTCGATCTCGAATCAGATGTCGGAAGACTTCCTCTTTACCAGTTTAGCCCCCAATCCAAATATCTCATGCAAAAAAGGGGTATGATCTGGAAACAACGCCAGGTTTGAATTACGGCACTGGTCGATGATTACCTTTGAAGCCGCCAGTCCCGGCTGGAAACCGCGAGACTACTACAACAAAACCAGATGTGGGCTAGGTTATGTCACACCCGCGACAACCCCTGAAAGCTAGGACGAGGAATGCGACTGGCATTCACATTCAACCGGGTCACCAACTTTTGATTCGGATACCAGCATCGGAGATGTATTCAGACAAGTCCTGTCAGTCAACATGGCATTTGCCGACGCTTATGAAGAAGATGAAGACATTCCTGAAATCCTTGAGTTAGAGCCGTGGGCCCAACAGTTGGATGCACAATATGAAAAGCGGTTCGAACAGAGAGAACCTTCTACTGAAGATGAAGTTATACAGGTCGACCTCGGCGACGAATCTTCTCCAAAACCAATCTTCGTCAGTAAAAGCCTGGCAGATGAAGAGCAAGAGTCGCTACTGGAACTTGTCAAAGAATATATTAATGTGTTCGCCTGGAGCTATGAAGACATGTCGGAGTTAAATTTCGATATTGCTCTTCACAAACTCAACATTCGGCCAGATGCAAAGCCAGTCAAGCAACAACAGCGACGCTTTCGCCCAGGCATCATGGATGCGATCGAAGACAAAGTCAACAAATTAATAGCCAGCGACTTCATTCGTGAGGAACAACATCCGGATTGGGTCGCCAATATAGTACCAGTCCTCAAGAAGAATGGGAAGATTCGAATCTGCATCGACTTCCACAATCTGAACGAGGCATATCCCAAAGATGAATTCTCCCTCCCTATCACAGACATCATGATTGAAAATACCTGCGGCTTCGAACGTATGTCATTCATGGATGGTTTCTCGAGGTACAACCAAATCAAGATGTCTTCTGAAGATGAAAAGCATACATCATTCTGAACACCGATTGGCACATACTGCTATACAGTCATGCCTTTCGGTTTAAAGAATGCTGGTGCCACATATCAAAGAGCCATGAGTATCATCTTCAGAGACCACTTACGCAAGATGGTGGAGTGCTATGTTGATGAAATCGCCATCAAGAGTCGCTGTAAGGGAGACCATCTCCAGGATCTGAGGACGGTATTTGACCTAATACTAACACACAACCTGAAGATGAATCCCACAAAATCTTTCTTGGGCGTATCCAGCGAAAAGTTCTTGGGTTTCATTATTACCGCCCAGGGTATCCATGTAGACCCTGAGAAAACGAAGGCAATCATGGAGATGGGTCCCCCGAGAAATCTACGAGAACTTCGAGGCCTCCAAGGGAGACTAGCTTATGTACGAGCAATGGAGCATTCCCTCGGTACTCTGCTAGCATAAAATAATGATGCAGGCCATGAGCAAGCCATATACTACCTCAGTCGAATGATGATCGGGCCAGAGCATCGATATACCACCGTAGAGAAGGAATGCCTCATCCTGGTGTTTGCCATTCAAAAGACGCGGCACTATGTCGCAGGACAAACCATACATGTGATCTCACGAGTCAACCCTCTTAGGGTCCTCATGACTAAAACAGGGGCACTCAGCTCTCGCCTCGCTACATAGGCAATATTGCTGTCCTCCTATCATATGATCTTCGTCCCGCAAAAGGCTGTTAAAGGTTAGGCTCTGGCAGATTTTTTAGCGGCCCACCCAGGCTCGGAGTCATTCAGAATATATAAAGAAATTCCAGATGAGGTCGCCGACTCGCATGTAACCTCTCACGATGATATATGGCGAATGTTCTTCGACGGTGCCTCAAGGACCGGACCTAAAGGCAACATCGTCGTCGAAGTCGGGGTGGTGCTGGTCTCTCCTTTCGGATTGGTGATTAACCGCGCTTACTCTCTCACAGAGCCCTGCTCTAACAATGTGGCCGAGTACAACGCTTTGATCATTGGCCTCCAACTTGCAAGAGAGCTGGGGGAAGAATATCTTGAAGCATACGGCGATTCTCAGTTAATCGTCAATCAGATTTGGGGTTCTTACGAGGTTCGCCATGAAGACATGATCCCCTATCACCAAATAGCAATCAACATCATCGCGTCATTCGAGGGGTTCTTCATCGAACACGTTCCCAGACTCCGAAATATCGAAGCCGATGCCCTAGCTGGCCTTGCCGCTTCCCTAGTGGTTTCGAACTATGCTCGCTAGTCCGTGGATGTGATAGGCCACGAACTGGTCTGTCCTAAGAACAATGTTCAATTCGTGGCGAGTTATTCCGCTCAGACGGCCGACGAAGTCCCAGACTGGAGACAACCATTCATTGACTTTGTAGTCTACGACATCCTGCCCGAGAACCCAAAAGAGGCCACCTCTATCCGAAGGCGTTCTCTCATATTCTTTTATGATACAGAGACGAAAATATTGTATCGTCGATCCTACGATGGATTATTGCTTCGATGTCTGTCAAACGCAGAAGCCAAAGAAGCCGTACGAGAAGCTCATGACGGTGTCTGCGGGGCCCATCAGCACGGCCCTAAATTGTAAGACCGTCTTTGCCGAATGGGCTACTACTGGCCCATGATGGTAGCAGATGCGATAGACTATGCAAGAAAGTGCAAAGGCTGCCAAGTCCATGCGGACTTCATCCACCAACCATCCAAATTTCTATATCCGACATTGGCGTCCTGGCCGTTCGAAGCATAGAGAATGGATATCATCGGTCCGATTACTCTACCTTCCTTCCGAGGACATCGTTTCATACTCATAATCATAGATTATTTTTCCAAATGGGCGAAAGCTATCCCGCTTGCAGAAGTAAAGACTTCAAACGTGATCAGCTTCCTCAAGCATCATGTCATCTATCGCTTTGGACTGCCCTGAAGGATCATCCACGATAATGGTCCGCAGTTCGCAAGCCACGCCTTCTATCGGTTCTGCGACAAGCATCGCATCCAGAATATTGCTTCAACACCATACAACCCAGCAGCAAATGGGTTGGCAGAAGCATTCAATAAAACAATCATCAAACTTCTCAAGAAGTTCGAATCGTCCAACAAACGCGACTGGAACGAGAAGCTTGGTGAATGCTTATGGGCATACCGTACTACAGTCCGAATAGCCACTGGAAATACGCCGTTTTCCCTGGTGTACGGGAGTGAGACAGTTCTCCCATTGGAGACTCAAATACCCTCGCTCCGCGTCGCTCTTACTTATCAATTGACGACGGATGATAACTATCGTCACCGACTACAAGAGTTGGAGGCCTTAGATGAAAAGTGCCTCCTGGCTCAGCAACGGATTGAGCTATACCAAGCACGCATCTCCGAAGGCTTCAACAAGAAGGTTAAAATCAGAACATTCCAAGTGGGCGATCTCGTTCTGGCAGTCCGGAGGCCGATGGTCATGACTCACAAAACCGCCGGCAAATTCCAGCCAAAATGGGAAGGTTCGTTTATCATTGAGGCCGTATTCTCTAACGGCGCTTACCGCCTCGTAAAACAAAATGGCGACTTGCTCATGTTGCCCGTCAATGGCAAGTTCCTGAAGAAATATTATGTCTAAACGACATTTTCTAGATCATCGAGTCATGTACCTGCCGGTACCGCTGAACTCGTATCACATTTTCCAGATTATTGAGTCATGTACCTGCCGGTACCGCTGAACTCATATCCACAAAATTCCAGATTATTGAGTCATGTACCCGCTGGTATCGCTGAACTCATATTCCAAGATTATAGACTATTGAGTTATGTACCCGCATGTACCGCTGAACTCACATTCACAATCCCAGATTATTGAGTCATGTACCCGTCGGTACCGCTGAACTCACATCCATAACACCCCAGATTATCGAGTTATGTACCCGCTGGTGCCGCTGAACTCACATTTCCAAACTCCAGATTATTGAGTCATGTACCCTCCCGTACCGCTGAACTCACAATCTTCCAGATTATCGAGTTATGTACCCGCAGGTGCCTCTGAACTCATATTTCGGTCACTCTTTTAGGTAGTAAGTCATGTATGATCATACCTTTGAACTTATTTCTCTGAAAGAGCTCCTCCCTCACGATCCACTACCCGCACTCCCAGTGCACAAAAAGGGTAACAGATCCACAAATTTCCAAAACGGCCATGTCCTCATTACCTTTGAGTCATTTTCCTTCCGCCAAAAATAAATCATCCCTTTACATAGAACTTCCATGTCCTCATTACCTCTGAGTCGTTCTATGTACCCTCCTTCATTGAGCCCACTCCTGCCATGTCCTCATTACCTCTGAGTGGAAAGGCTCCGTCGAAGAAACCTTCATGCTTGCCATGTCCTTATTATCTCTGAGTAAGTATGTTGATTCCCTTTCGACTTATTATCTGTACCCACAATCGGAGTACACCAAGGATAGTAGGTCTACAAATATCCTCCGTTGAGTCCACTCCTGCCATGTCCTCATTACCTCTGAGTAGGAAGGCTCCGTGGTAAAACCCACATGCTTGCCATGTCCTCATTACCTCTGAGTAAGTATGTCGGTGCCCTTTCATCCTATTATCCGTATCCTAAGCCAGGGTACGCCAAGGATAATAGGCTCACAAATGTCCTTTGCTAAGTCTCTTAGTACAGGCCCACCATTCCTCATCATGTCCCGGGAGCCCAGCTGCTCCATGGCATTCTCTCTCCCGATACCCGGAACGTCCATAATCACCTTACCGTGGAATTGTTCTAGGTATCCCCATCAAAATTGTTATCCGTACCTAAAACCAAGGTATGCCAAGGGTAACAGGTCCACAAACAAGTCCCCCATTCGGGGCAAACGCCACCACAACACCACAAACACAACAGGCAGTACAAATAAAGGATGGAATAAAACATACTCTTTTATTTGGAAGCCAAAAAGCATTACATATTTTGGGACCACCCCTCTCAAAAAGAAAAGAAAAGGAGAACAGAAACAAAAGAAGAAAAGGCCGACTATGGTTCAACATTACACAACTCCAGGAGGCGGTTTCTCACTAAGGTGGTCCCCCGCTCAAGTCGCTGTCTAGCTCGGTGCTCAGCCTCCTGGGACAACCGCTCCCCATTATCCAAGTCCATGAGTGCCCGCCAATCATCTTCCAACTTTTTCAGGGCAATTTCCAGGTCAGCCGAAGCTTGATTAACTCTGTCAGCCTCCTGGATAATTAGCCTCCTGTCGATACGGGCAGCCTCAAGCTCAGACTCAAATAAAGCTAACTTCCTCTGAAGCTCAAGGATCTGCTCCCGCGTGCCAGTGATCCCGCGGGAGGCAGTCGCTTCCCGAGCCATAACATCTTCACTCTCGTGGCTCAACTGATCATATCGATCAGACAGATCACGGAGGTCCTTCAGTATGGCCGGCCTGGTTTTATCCCGAGCAGCCCTTGCCTTCTCTATAGTAGCTGTGAGGGAACCGCGGTCCTGATCTATAGTAGTAGGCAGATCAGTCTGCCGCAATACCTGAAACTGGGCCACCAGCTGATCAGTCTCCAATAATTTCGCCTCCAGAAGTGCAGCCACCCCTGCCCCACCCGGAAGGGCCTAAAGGATATCAATTTGAACTTGGATGCATTGCCGGGATAAGACGAAAGAGGTCCCTCTTTCCACAACAGCCTTTATTCCTCTTTTCAAGTGACGATAAAAGCTGTCGACCACGTCCTGTAATGCTTCGTCCAGGACCTCTGTAGAGGACGGCGTCAGAGGAAGCGTGGCCGGCAACATCGATGGAGTTGTGCTAGAACTTGCCACCAAGGAGGCAAATTCCGAGCAGAACGATGCACGGATAGCGGCTAACTCTTCCTCCGCCACCCGAAGAGCCTGGACACTTGGCAGGGAGGAAAGATCGACTCTCGAAGCCGCCCGAGAAGAGGAAGATGCAAGGACCATCGTCCCCTACCCCGGCTGTTCCATCACCTGACTTGCCGAACTCGAGCCCGCGGAAGGCCCATCAAGACGAGCCAGAAGGGGAGGGGGTACGCTCCTCTCCGCCAGTGCCCCTTCGGCAGAGTCTGTCTCAACAATGGCCATCATCGACACTGGAGTGGCATGACCTACATGTCCAGGACAACAATCAATCGACGTGACCCGAAGGATGTGATGGTAGAGTAGATAGGCCTCCTCGCAAGTTAAGATTCGGCTTATCTTACCACGGAAGGAGCATGGAGGCTGCAGCTCGCTCACAGCTGGCATGGTCTCCTCATCCGCGATCTCTAAGTTAAATTCGGCCGGCTCCTCTGTCCCAGCCACCTCGAAGGGAGAGACAACTCGATCAGCATTATCTTGATGGAATTCAGCAATTTCAGGAGCATGCTCACCGCAGCCCTCGTCATCCAGAGTCACGACCTCGACAACTTGAGATTCCTCTTCTTCTGACACCTACAAGAGGGAAGGAAGATGATTAAAATCAAAGACTAGAAGAAAGAAAGAACCGGTAGCGACTTGTTTACCTCTGATGCGGGGTCAACTTCCTCGCCTCTTTCCCTAATAGTTAACTTGTGATGTCTGGTCGCAGCCAGTTTCCGGGAGCGAGGAATACCGCCAACAGAAGAAATTTGCCTGCTACGCTTTCGTACAGGGCCTGGTGCAACGGATGGCTGATCTGCCGCCATCTCATCTGGCAAAACAGACGGCTGATCCGCCCCAACATCTTCCAACGGAAGGAAAGAATCATATGCATCATGCTCGTCGCCCTCATCGTCCGCAGTAGTGGAGTCCGAATCTGGCACTTCGACTCTATTCTTCCTCTTCATCGTCTTGGCCCCCTGGGACCTCTCCTCCAGGCCGGTACCGACAATAAAACTGGCACCCGGGTTAAAACCGACAGGGGGTTTGTTCGCCATGACATGGTACAGAGCTGTCATATACAAAATCTATACCGGCGCCTTAATAGCAGGGACCGAGAAGATGGTATGGATATAGAATGTATCATAGTAGTGCCAGGCCCTGATGCCGTCAAGAAGGCTACCTTCAAAACCCAGACAAGAGCTGGGACTGTCTAGAAAAAGCTGGCTGTATCCAAACTGTCGGGCAAACCTGCTGGGCAGATAAGGCTCCAGAAAGACAGTATTACGATTGCGATACACCAGATGAGCGGGGCGGATGTTACGCAGCCATAGGAGCATCTAGCCGTCCAGAAGCTGAGGGGGCCCAATACCATCAAGATGTATAGCCGCTATTTCCTCAGCAGTAAAACGAAGGACAAATACGAAAATGGTGTACATATCTGCCCTCGCCAGCGCCATTCGACAAGCGCGCATGGTCTCGCACTCCCAAGACTCATTACGATAACGGAAGATAAAAGCATCATCATCAGTTACGCCGTCTTCTGAGCCCGATCTCATCAAAGACGGATAATGCATTCGCAGCCACCCCCATCAGATAATGATAGGGTAGCTCAGTCCGTTCAAAATCTTTTGTCACATCACGGGCGATGACCTTGGACGTGAAAGTGCGAAGGCCACGGTGTATGCTGCACACCATGGCCGAGAGGAGAGCTAGCTTGACTCGGGAAACTAACTTTATAGCCGGAAGGATGAAATTACGACTGATCCTTTCAATTGAACTAGCTCCTCCCGAGACTACACAATTTTGCAGCCATAATATCAAGAATCCCGCCAGGAGCGCCTTCTTTGACAGTTCTTGGGTATCCTAATAAAAATAACCAAAAGAGTCGGTTTTACTCCCGAATCTGTCACTAGTGGTGGCCACCCTCTTGGCCGATGACACCAAAGCTTGAACCGCCTCCCGGGATTGAGGACGTCGGGAAGTAACTCGACCTGAGGCACCCATCATGAAGAGATAGCACACCCAGTCCTTGGTGTGGGGAGCATCCCCTTCCGAGCTGCTGTCCTTTTCGGCTATCTGCTGACATGTGTTATAGTGGCACAATATCTCTTGTTAAACAGCCACGAAGCCTAAATACCGTCCCTCCAACTCTTCGAACCCGTCATTCGTGGGAGTGTATGCCTCAAAAGCTTCGTCCCCCCAAGGAAGCTTGGAGACCGCGTGTATTTCGTGGAGCGCAAGTCCAATTTCCCCTACGGGTGTATAGAAGGTTCCCGTACGGTGGTTATACATCTCCAGCAGAGATATGAATAATCTCTTGTTTATGGAAAAGCCATGGCTGGTGCCCCGAAGAGCATAATAAAGACCAATCTCACACAGAAAGGCCTTATACTTTCGCAAGATCCATATAGACAGATTGGTCCATGAGGGAATGGGGTATATCCAACTCGAGAGCATCAACCGGCCAATAGGATAGGAGCCCTTCCGAGCAAGTTGGTTCATAAAAGTGTCCGCTACAGAAAACGTGATATTGAGACCCGGCACATTCAAGAAAGTACCCGGGGCCAATCCTATTACGGAACGGCTGGTGCGTACCTTGTCTGCACACACTGACTTTATACTGTTGTTATAATGGATGTCTCCCACAAACATTCTACTTCGAGTAGGAGTTAAAGACTCCTCCATCTTCCGGTCCAGTGGGAGCATATTGAACCAAGATAGTGGGAAGTGATGCTCCATTTGGGGGATGCGGATCGCCATCCCGTTAGAAATAAAACTCCAGTTCTCTGACACATCCAGAACCTGACTGTTCTTCACAGTCAAGGCGTCTCCGAAGAAGAACGTAGGCTTCAAGTATTCCCCTTCTAATTTCCTCGAGTTCATCATAGCATTGAGAAAATAGAAAGGCTGGTTCTTAAGGGCATTCAATCTCGTTGGAGGCTCGTCACTAGGAAACTGGTCCGCCACATGCCTAACTATATGGTCGTACCTATAGCCCAGAGCAGCTTTGGCACGACCTACCAGGAGTTCTCCAGCAGCATTAACCTGCAAATTCACTGAGACAAAGAAAAAAGCAATAAGTTAAAAAGATGATTGAATAGTTTCCTCAAGCCTATGCGGCTCGGATTCAAAGAAGCCTCAGGCGGCCCAACTCAGAAAAAAGCTTATGCGGCTTCGACTAGTGGAGACTCATGCTACAGTGACTAAACATAGTTATACGACTTTGTTCAAACACAGCCTCATGAGACAGAGTTCGAATAAGTTTAAAAGGCTCATACGACAAAACGAGTTCAAGCGAGCTTATGCGGTCCAAATCAAGTGAGCTTATGCAGCCCCGCTAGAGAAGTACTTATGCGGTCACAACAACAGATCTCATGCGGCTCCGACATGGAACATACCCCATGCGGCTCGAGACGTGTATACGACACACAAGAAGGTGGAGGCTCGCGCATAAAATATGCGATGTCGCCATGATAGTCAGGGTTCCAAACTCACGCAAAAGGTCCTTACCATCGATAGCGGGATGGACGTCGGGGTGAACTATGGGTACGTCAGTTGGCGGAGGAGCTGCCATATCCGTCGTCGCAGAAGCAGCTTTCTTACCCTTTGCCGCTGATGAAGATACTGCCTTCTTCGCCGCAACAGTCTTCTTGGGAGCCATTACTATGATCAGAGAAAGAAGATAAAGACAAGAGGGTTAGGGCAATAGCAGAAAGTAAAAGAAAGTCTTTCCCAAACACCCTACTATTTATAGGCAGAACCCCAATGAACCGACGTATCGGTCCACGAGCAGTATAACCGACTCTTCGTTTATCAAGGCGATCTGATTATTTAGGGCTAGACTCTTGGGATCCTGCCCCAAAAAGTCGCCTTACAATCAAACAGCAATTAATGCAAAAAGATTTCCACACGTGACAGGACGACGTTGCAAGGAGCTCATGCAGCCGGACAGCCCATGCGGCCAAAGGATCCATGCGGCTGATTGACCAATGCGGCTGAGGAGGCTATGCAGTTGGGATATCCATACGGCCAGGACATCATATGCGGCCAGAGGAGTTTATACATAGCCATGCTTCTTATTCAAAGTATTTCAATTTTGTAAATTGAAAACTTTGAAGGGGGCCTTGTAGAAGCATGGAAAAGAATAAAGAAAGATCCATGCAGCCAAGGATCCCCATGCGGCTTAGAGAGCTCATGCGGATCAGGGACCCATGCGGCTCAAGCGTCTATACGGCTCAGAGAGGAGCCACATGGTCCTCAACAGCTCTTCCCTTTGTCTTCTACTGTATTTAATGCTTTGATGGCTGACAGCTCTGACCAATGACAGAAAGATGCAATAATGACTCTGTCATAATGGCAGACTCCTAGGGAAACGAAGGATATCTCTGACACAATCCCCCGAAACCCAAAAACTTTCATGCGTTCTTGACATATGGACAGTCGCATGCGGCTCAAACAGAGGCCACCCATGCGGCTCAGGCAGAAGCTATCCCATGCGGCTCATGAGAACTACCCCATGCGACTCAAGCAGAGGCTATCTCCATGCGGCTCATGAGGACTATCTCCATGCGGCTCACGAAGAAAGCACCCATCATGCGGTCGCCTACGCTCATACGGCTCAGATCATCACCATGCGGTTCAAATGTTCAGGGGCCACTCCCAAGCAGCCTTGACACATGGCCAGCCTTATGCGGCTCAATGGAGAGCAGTGCTCATGCGGCTCAGATTTTCTAAGTGGCTCGCAGTTAAGACACGTGGCATGATAATGGGACACGTGGCATCAAATCGATCGAAATCCATCAACAAATCCTAATAAAATATTAGGATCAAATCAGATAATTTACAATCAAGCAAATCAATGACAGGTGGCTGGAAATCCGAGATTGGCTAACAAATCATGGGGATTTATGTCAATCATCATTAATTACCCACAAAGATTTGATACAATCATATTAATTGCCCAGATCTATTATATTCAAGATGAGCGGCCCAGATTCATTGATCCTTAGCCGTCGACTTTTGAGAATGGGCATTCATTGCAAAACCCTAATGATGCCCCCACTCTTATAAATAGCAGGGTGCCATTCCCTTGCAACAGGGACAGAGGACACAAAGAGAGAGAGACATAGACAAGTAGAGAGCAGAGAGCAGAGAGAGAGAGAGAACACCCCCCTCGGATCCAGAGAGAATAAAAAGAGCATTTCTTCATCAACGCCAAGTACTTCTTCTACAGAGCCAAGGCTGCACCCGATCCTCCAAGAAGTAAGGCAGAGCTGTCGTCGCTTTCTCGAGCCTCTACTGTCATCCTCCAGAATCTAAAATTAATAATTGTACTTAGATTGTTGTACCTAGTTTTTCGTCCCTAGTCTTTCTTCGTACAAGCGAGTTTGTATTGTGAAGTAAAAGTCCAGTCCTCCGATAATTGTTCTGTTCTTTTATATTTTATGGCAAACACCAACACATTAAATGAACAAATTTTTGTGTCATTTGCAGCTTCCAATGAATGGTTTGCTGACTTTTGTTCACGAAGTGTGTATGCGGGTCATCCGATTAATTTTACTATATTTTTGTCTTATGATTCATTGTTCCATGATCTTTGTTTAGATGGGTTAGTTACAATCTATTATCTATTTGAATGCTATCCAAATATTCTATTGTAATCTAACCTTTGATGACACACGAATCTATTCTCGTGTCGCCGGTATCGATATTACTTTTGATAATTTCGAGCTTGCGGAATATCTCGAGATCCCGGAACCCAATTCTTGGAAGAAACTTGTCGATGCCCGACAGTTTTAATTTCCCGATGGATCATCACTTGAAAGCTTCAAAGATGACTTGTGTACTCCCAATACTCGTCCCCGCAAGCTACGGGCTAAATATCTTAACCCGTATTTCTATGAACTTCATCGCATTATTTTCTTCATGATCTTTCCCAAAGCAGGATCGACCGATGAAGTATCTTATCTTGAGATCTTTGTCCTTCATCATCTCCACTTCCATGTCCCCTTTAACTTTCTGTGCACTATGATGGACTATATAATTAGTGCACGGAAGAGACCTTGATCATTGGTCTACGCCCTATATTTGCCGATGATTTTTCGTGCGTTCCATATTCCCCTTGATGAGTGTCAGTTCCTTTCTGCCCCTGCCTATCTGTCTAAGGCACGACGGCTTCTAGCAGCTATTGAGTCTACTACCGAGTCAGAGCATTCTGAGTTTGATACTCAGGCTGATCCTCCTGCTCTTGGCCAACTTGCGCCCGAGCCACCTGCTACACTTGAGTCCATTCAGACTATGCTGTGTGATCATTTCTGCTTGGAGGACGATCGCTGGACTCAGATGGATTATCGCACCACCTTACAGATAACGGCTATCAGCAACACCCTATATGACATCCAGTACTCCCTGTCTACTCATCCTATGGTGTCTTACCCCATGGTACGGGACCCTTCTCGCAAAGGTTACCTATCAATGACACCTAGGTCAAGAGGTATTTGGATCCAGATGTAGCATTTGTTGATCCTTGTCGCTCTACCAGCGACCTATCTGACTCTGTTGGACCTTCCCGTGCTCCGTGACGGCCGTGGTCCCTTTTTATGATGCTACTGATGCTTAGAATTTTTTTTGTTTATGCACTGTGTCATTTTCATTCAGTGGTTATGTAGTTGAACTCTTTGCTTTGTACTACTTTATGCTTGTATGGCTTCTATTTGGATTATTTGCTAGTTATCTCTTATGTTGGACTTGAGCCTTGGTTGCGTGATTGCATATTTTTTCCATAGTTATTTTTTATGGGGAAGCTTCTATTTTATTTTGCTAAATGTCAAAGGGGGAGAATATGTGATATTTGCTTAACCATTTTAGATAAATACTTGTGTGCTATGTATTGTTTGGACTAGTACTTGTATCAGGACTTCTTTATTTATGGGGGATCCAAAATGTCTATCTACGGGGGAGCTATATATGTGTCCAGGTATGAATGTTGCGACATGTAAATATCGTAATTTTGTTAATTATCAAAATTGGGGAGATTGTTGACCCAAACTGGATCGCAGTCAACCTAATCTTGATAATTAATAAATCGATATTTGACATGATCCAACTCGACACATAAATTGTCATCAAAGCTACAAATCAGACGACTAACACATATGAAGTCAAGACAATCATCATCGACGAATACTGCTAGAACTTGTAATCAAAAGTCTATATTTTTATAATTTTATTGAGTCTAGGCTATTGTACGTTGAGTCGCACTTAGTACCTCAACCATAGACTAGAAGCCCCACAAACAAAAAGCCAAACTACTAAAGCCCAATAAGCCCATGAGCATTCTGTCTCCAAGGAGGCAGAGTTCGGGCCGAACTCTGCCCCGACACAGAGTTCGGGTCGAACTATGTCTCCTAATTTCCAGGAGCTAATTTTTAGGGATTACTCATTGCAAGTTGTCCAACGGCCAAAATTTTAAATTTTTGGACAGAGTTCTGGCTGAACTTTGTCTCACAGAACTAGTATATATAGGCATCCTTTTCTTCCATTTTAAATCATCAAATCTTCTTCTTCTCTTCTACTCTTATAGCCTATACATCCGAAAGAGCCATACTCTTCTTATCTACTAGCCACAAAACTTCCCAAGCCTACAAGGTGCTCGGTGCGAGTCAATTAGAAGTTTTGTGTAAGAGTCTTGAAGAAGTCACTTGAAAAATTCCAAGTTTCGCCTCAGTGATCTTTCAAGAAGTTGGCGTGCTCTTCTGTGTAAAGGCACGTGGTTGTAAAGCTATTTCATAAATAGTGGATTTCAATTCTGAGCTAGAGTTCTCAGGCCTGGACTAGTCCTTCACGAGGAAAGCCCGGTTAAAAATTGTTGTGCCTGCGTATGCTTTCTGTTCTTTATCTAATTTCTGCAATTATACTCTGATTAATTATTTACTAGTTGGGATTGAATAGAGTTGATTTTTTAATTGATCATTATTATCAGAAGTACTCTATTCACCCCCCTTCCTCTAGAGTTGCCTACCCATACTTCAGTACGGTCTAGAAGTTTCAGAGTGATTGTAATCAGACGCTTGATTTAAGAAAGACACTTCACAATTGAAGTTGGTCGAGTACTTCGGGTCAAAGCTCGCGTTGTAGAAGTTGGAAGAACATCGGATGAAAACTTACAGCATTTTTCCTTAGTAGATTTCAACTGGAAGCTAGAGTTCTTCCGACTGGACTAGTCCTCAGAAGAGGAAAACCATTATACATCCGTGTGTTTGCGTTTGCTCTTTACTCTCTACTTTTCATTTATATATATATGATATATATTTTGTTATCTTGCTGCTAAAAATCTTTAATAGCTAATTTTTCGTTGCCTACTCTATTCATCCCCCTCTAGAGTATAGCACTTTACATTTCGTTCCTACAATTAGTATCAGAGCAAATTATACAGGTAAAGTAAGGTAACACTGTTATTATATTGTTATCTATACTTCTGTTACATAGATCACTATATCACACATGGCAACCGTGAAATTCGCAAGTGAAGGCCAGGCCACAAACAGACCTCCACTGTTTGATGGTATAAATTACACATACTGGAAAACACGCATGAGTTTCTTCTTGAAATCTTTAGATTTTGACTTATGGTCTATTGTGATTGATGGCTATAAAAAGCCCTCTCGTATTCTTGTTGATGGAGAATTGGTTGAGAAACCCTATGACAAGTATACTGAAGCTGAAAAGAAATAGGCCAGTCTTAACGGATGTGCTATTAACGCTTTATTTTGTGCCTTAGACAAGACTGAATTTAACAGGGTGTCTACATGCACAACATCAAATGAAGTGTAGAAACTTCTCGAAGTTACTTATGAAGCTACAACGCAAGTCAAGGAGTCAAAGATCAGTAGACTTACTCAGGAGTATGAGGCATTCAAAATGAAGCCAAATGAATCCATCATTCAGATGTTTACAAGATTTTTGGATATTGTAAACCCTTTGTCTTCTCTAGGCAAGGAATATAATAACCATGAGAAGATTCGCAAAATTCTAAGAGCTCTCACGAAGAATTGGATTCCAAAGGCTACTGCAATTATTGAAGCGAACGATCTCACTACTATGTCTCTTGAAACACTCATGGGTAAGCTACTCACTCACGAGTTGGAAATTCAAGACTTTGAAGAAGTTGTATCCAAGGAGAATTCGATCGCCCTCAAAGCTCAACACAGAAGATATGTCGAAGATGATTCCGGCGATAGTGACTCTGACTCTAAAGATCAAGCTCTCCTAGTAAGAAAGTTCAAGAAGTTTATGAGATTCAATAGAAGAACAAAAGAACAAAACAGCAATAATAGCAACAATGAAGAAGATTCAATCTGCTACGGTTGCAAGAAGAAATGATATATCAAGAAGGATTGTCCGACAACATCATCATCAACCATAAAAAGTAAAAAGTATGAAAAGGGTTACCTGAAGAAATCTACCTCTAGGAGATATGCTAACACAAGCATATGGTATGAAAGTGAAGCCAGCGACTCAGAAGATAAACAATCAGACGATGCTGCAAATATATGCTTAATGGCATATGATCAGGTAAACACTAACCCCCTGTTTGATACATATGACTATTTTACCTTTGAACGGTTAGGTGAAGCCTTTAGTGACCTCTTAGGTGATTACAGAAAACTGCGTAGCAAATACCAAAACTCTAAGAAGGTACTCAAAGAGTACAAAGGTAAAATAGGAAGACTTACTGACCTACTAGCTGAGGTTAGAAGTAATGATAATCCTAGTGAGGTAGGTGAGCTCTCTTCTGTTAATTTGTAGTTACACGAGACCACAAGGCTATCCGAAGCAAAAAACAAGACCATTACCAAATTAGAGGAAAACCTACTCAAAGAGAAAAAGAGTCTTCAGCAAGCACTAGTCAGAATTGATGCACTTACTACTGACTACAATACACTTTCCAAAAAGTTGAAAATTAGGTTAGAAAAACAGCCTGAGATTGCTGCTTCGTACCCTAACACGCATCACTTACTGAAATACCAAAATACTGTCAAACCCAACACTGTTAGACCAAACCCACCAAACCTTTGCCCAAGAAGACTAATAGGCATGTATTCTATTATAAATATCCAACTAGAAAACCAAGACCTACCAATCATGCACAACAAGCTGTATCTAACACTCACATGCTAGATGTCATTATTGTGGCACCATTGGTCATATCTCTCCTACATGTAGAGTAAGAAAGCTAGTTAATTTGAAGATATATGCATGAATATCGAAGACTAACATTTCAGGATCCTACAAGAAATGGGTACCAATAGTTTTATTTATAAATTCTTTTATAAGTGGAACACCTACGCATGCTAGATGCAAATAGATCCTCGATAGCGGTTGCTTACGGCACATTGTTGGCCCAATAAGTGTATCATATTTTTTAATATGGTTAATCTATTAAGTTTAGCATCCCATTATCACTAATCTTCATACTATCACTATAGCATTTCTACTTATACTTATACCTTTGGTGATATTGTTGGACCATTGGTCATGGTCAAACCTGATTTTAATAATTGATCAAACTCTGTCTCAATATACGAAATAATTCAGATATTTACTAAAGATATTTTGGACACTGATCAAGATTGGATATCTACTCAGTTTAAGACCGAAGCTATATTTGCCACTCAAGACTGTATTTCCTTACGCAATGTAATTTTTATTTTTATTGAGTTTATGAATACATTGTACACCAAGTCGTACTGGCAAATAGGCTATCCCAAATCATTTTTCAAAACTGACCTATCGTTTTTAAAATGACCTATATTTTATGTTTTTGAAAAACATCTGCTATTTACAAAAAGCTTCTGAAGGATTTTTAAAAAGCCAAAAATATTTTTCACAAAATTAACCTGACCAACCCTGACAAAACTCGGCCTGAGTTCGGCCAAGGTCAATATTATGTGAACGTTGGATTTTGAACTTGGTCTTCCTTCAATTGCGGTTTGTTACAAAGAGTTCTATCCGAATTCTGTCCAAATTCTGTCAGAGTTCTGTCTTTGGAAAAACTATAAATAGAGAGGAATTCTGATCTTTTAAAATCACTCATTCACTTTCATCTTCTCTCTTTTAAAGCTTACGTTTCTTCCAAAGAATTTTCAAAAAGCTTCCGTTTCAAATCCTAAGCCAATTATAATTCTCTAGTCAATTTGCCGGTACGGTACGGTCTAGAAGATTTCAAAGAAATTGTAATCAGAGGCTTGATTGAAGAAAGACTCTTCAAAACTGAAGTTGGTCGAGTTCTTCGTATCAAAGCTCACGTCTGTAGAAGTTGCAAGGACTTCATATGAAAACTTGCGACAATTTCTAATAGTGGATTCAACTGGAAGCTAGAGTTCTTCCGACTGGACTAGTCCTCACAAGAGGAAAACCAGTATAAATCTCTGTGTTTGCGTTTGCCTTCTGATCACTCTTTTCTTTGCAGTTATTACTTTATGATTATTATTATTTCTATGATCTAACTGCTAACAAGTTTTTAATTAGCAATATTTCGCTGCCTACTCTATTCACCCCCCTCTAGAGTTTTCTGTTTTACGACTTCGCTCCTACAATTGGTATCAGAGCGGATTATACAGGTAAAGCAAGGTAAAATTGTAGTTATATTCAGTTATCTTTAATTTTTATATAGATTACAGTATTATACATGGCAACTGTGAAATTCATAAGTGAAGGCCAAGCCACAAACAGACCTCCACTGTTTGACGGCACAAACTACACTTACTGGAAAACACGGATGAGTTTCTTCTTAAAATCTCTTAATTTTGACTTATAGTCTATAGTTATTGATGGATACAAAAATCCTCATCGTATTACTGTTGATGGAGTTTTAGTTGATAAACCCCATGATAAATATACTGAGGATGAAAAAAAAGGCCAGTCTTGACGCACGTGCTATTAATGCTTTATTTTATGCTTTAGACAGAACTGAATTCAACAGGGTGTCGACTTGCACAACATCAAATAAAGTGTGAAAACTTCTCAAAGTAACCTACGAAGGAACAACACAAGTCAAGGAGTCAAAGATCAGCAGACTTACTCAAGAGTACGAGGCATTCAAAATGAAGCTAAGTGAATCTGTCACTCAGATGTTTACGAGATTCTTGGATATTGTAAATCTTTTGTCTTCATTAGACAAGGAATACAGTAACCATGAGAAGATTCACAGACTTCTACGAGCTCTCACAAAGAACTGGATTCCAAATGCTACAACAATCATTGAACAAAACGACCTCTCAACAATGTCTCTGGAAACACTCATGGGTAAGCTACTCACTTACGAGTTAGAACTTCAAGACTTTGAAGATGCTACACCAAAGGAGAAGTCAGAAAAGTCGATCGCTCTCAAGGCTCAACATAGAAGAACTGTCGAAGATGATTCTGACGACAACGATTCTGACTCTGAAGATCAAGCTCTTTTGGTAAGAAAATTCAAGAAGTTCATGAGATTCAATAGAAGAACAAAAAACAGCAACAACAACGAGGAAGATCCTATTTGCTACGGATGTAAGAAGAAAGGACATGAAGAAAGATTGTCCAACAGCATCATCATTAACAAGAAGAATTAGCAAATATGACAAAGGCTACCTAAAAAGATCTACATCAAAGAAGTATGCCAATATAAGCATATTGTATGAAAGCGAAGCCAACGATTCAGAAGACGAACAATCAGATAACGCTGCAAATGTATGCTTGATGGCTTGCGATCTGGTAACCAATAATCCTCTGTTTGATCCTTATGATGATTTCACCATTGAGCAATTAGGAGAGGCTTTCAGTGACCTGTTAAATGACTACAGGAAACTGCGTAGTAAATATGAAACCTCTAAAAAGGTAGTTAAAGAGTACAAAGGTGAGATAGAAAGACTTACCAACCAATTAGCTGATGTTAGAAATAATGAATCTGCTATTGAGTCTGGTGAACTTTCATCTATTAAGTTGTTGTTACACGAGACTATCAAGTTATCCGAAGAAAAAGACCAAACCATCATCCAGCTAAAGGAAGACTTATCTAAGGAGACAAAGAGTCTCCAGTATGCACAAGTCAGAATGGAAACACTTACATCTGACTACACTAGATTATATGACACCTCTAAAAAGTTAGAAATTAGTTTAGGAAAACGGCCTGAAGTTGCTGCTTCCTATTCTAACACATGTCAATTACCGAATCACCGAAACACACCCAAACCAAACACTGTCAGACCAAACCATACCAAACCTTTGTCCAAAAAGCCTAATAGGCATGCATTTTTCTATACTAGAAAACCAAAACCTACCAATCATGCACCTCACATAACTTTCAACACTCAACATGCAAAATGTCATTATTAAGACCTCATTGGTCATATATACTCTGCATGTAGAATCAGAAAGTTAGTAGATTTAAATGTTTATGCATGGATACCAAAAACTAACCTGTCAGGACCTTACAAGAAATGGGTACCAAGAGTTTCATCTATAAATTATTTTGTAGGTGGAACGCCCTTCACATGCTAGAAGCAAATGGATCCTCGACAGCGGTTGCTCACGGCACATGCCGGTGATGCTTCATTATTCGCAACACTATTAAAGAAGAATAAAGAAGGATACGTCTCCTTCGGTAATAATTTAAGAGGGTACATAATCGATATCGGTGACATTGGTAAGGCTCCCTATCATGTGATTAAAGATGTCTATCTACTTACCGAGTTAAAACATAATCTGCTCAGCATAAGCCATTTAGCTAATCACGGTTATGGCATTAACTTCGTCAAAGACAAATATACTATAGTTGATAGTTCAACTGGTAGTACTATCTTTGAAGGTATCAGGGAAGACAACATATATGTTTTCTATCTGTTAGAAGATGCTAACAAAGCAGGTAGATGTTTGATGGCCAAGAGCATTGAAAGTCAACTATGGCATATGAGACTCGGTCATGCAAATATGGACACAATTACAAAACTATCCAAAAAGAAGTTGGTACGCGGCTTCCGGACATATCTTTCAAGAAGGATACGGTATATAGCGAATATAAAAAGAACAAAGCTACCCGATCCGCCTTTAAATCCAAGAACGCTCAAAGTGCAAAGGGTACAGAGTCTTCAACAAGAGAACCATGATCATCGAAGAATCAATTAATGTCAAGTTTGATAAACTAAATCAACATTCAGACGATGACGACAATGAAGACGTGATTACACCAAGTACAGCTACTGCAAAACCTTCACACAAAGATGCAGAACTTTCAAGCAAAGAAGCCGGAACCATCAATCCCGAGGTTACGCCAAAAAAGATGAGATTCTTGGCAGATCATCCAAAGGACTTGGTAATTGGTGAGATTACCAAGGGTGTAAGTACTCGTTCCTCTAATAAAGACATAGCTTCTTGTGTTGCTTTTATTTCACAACTTGAACCCAAAAACATTGAAGAAGCATATATTGATAATTTTTGGTTAGATGCTATGCAAGAGAAATTAAACCAATTTGAATGAAATCAAGTTTGGGAACTTGTTCCCAAGCCCATTGATCATCCGATCATTGGCATCAGTTGGGTATTCCGAAACAAACTGAACGAGAATGGTTTAGTGGCTCGTAATAAGGCTCAACTCGCAGCTCAATGATACAATCAAGAAGAAGGTATCGACTATGATGAGACTTATGCCCCAGTTGCGATATTAGAATCCATTCGCATGTTATGTGTATTTGCATATTTTTATAATTTTAAGTTATTTCAAATAGATGTTAAAAGTGCATTTTTGAATGGTTTTATAAAAAAAGAAGTTTATGTAGCTTAACCTCCAGGTTTTACTAATTTTAAAAATCCTGATTATGTTTTCAAGTTGAAAAAAGCCTTATACGGTTTAAAACAAGCCCCTCATGCTTGGTACGATCGTCTAAGCTCTTTTCTACTTGACAACGGTTTTTTAAAGGAAAAAGTTGATACTACACTGTTTATAAAATCTTTGAATAACAATATTCTTTTGATTTAAATCTATGTAGATGATATTATTTTTGGATCCACTAATGAATCTCTTTGTCAAGACTTTTCAAAGTGTATGCAGAATGAGTTTGAGATGAGCATGATGGGAGAGCTGAAATTCTTTCTCGGACTGCAAATCAAACAAACCAACAATAGGACGTTCATAAATCAAGCAAAGTACACAAAAGATCTATTAAAGAAATATAGAGGTATGATCGGTAGCTTACTGTATTTAACTGCTAGTCGACCAGACATTATGTTTAGTGTTTGCTTGTGTACACGTTTTCAAGCCAATCCTAAGGAATCACATTTGTGCGCAGTTAAGCGTATCTTTCGCTACCTTAAAGGCACCTCTTCTGTCCGTTTATGGTATCCCAAAACCACGTCATTTGACCTAACCGGTTATTCTGATGCTGATTTTGCCAGATACAAAGTAGATAAAAAAAAAGTACCAACGGTACATGTCATTTCCTAGGAAAAGTCCTAGTCTTTTGGTTTAGTAAAAAGTAAAATTTTGTCGCATTATCAACAACCGAGGCTGAGTATATCGTTGCAGGACGTTGTGTCCAAATTTTGTGGATGAAGCAAACTTTAGAAGACTTTGGATTGTATTACACACACATACCCATTTTTTGTGATGACACTAGTTCTATTAATTTGACTAAGAATCCAGTATGTCACTCTCGTACTAAGCATATCGAGATTCGACATCATTTTCTTAGAGATCATCAACAAAATAGAGATATAGACCTTGTATACATAGACACACAGAATCAATTGCCTGACATATTCACAAAACTTCTAGCAGAAGATCGTTTCAAGTATTTACGTCGAGAATTAGGAATTTTAGATATCAATAATATTTAATTAATTTTGTTTTATTAATTAATTTATTCAATACTCAATGACTGTTTTCGAGACAAGCCTAAAAAGAGTCTATCTGTCACCACGACTACGGTCGAAGCGAAGCGGTATTTAAGAGTTCCCCGGTGAACCTCTATTAGCTGGGACAGTACTCTTATAGCTAATCTGAAACAGATGATGAGTAAAAAAAATTAATTTATAAAATAATATTAATTATATTATTTGAAATTTAAAATTACTAAACTTTGAATTAAATATTTGAAATGAGTTGATGAAAAGGATATGGCCCACAAAAAAAATTTAAACAAAAAAATGAGGACCCTAGGCGAATTCGACCCGAGTTTGGTCCGAATTCGGCCAGAGTTCTGTTGTTGTTGTTTGCGTTTTAAACCAGAACCCGAGGCCTTCTCCTCTTCATCACTTCCAAACTAATTCATCTTCATCACAGCAGCAGCCGAAGAACACCCCAAACCCTAGCTATTCTCCACTCCTTCTCTTTCAATCCACGTGGAGATTTTTATCCAAAATTTGGATTCGTGCGGAGAATTACATCCTCTACAACATACCTGATTCTCGGAAGGTATAATTCCTTATCTCCTCCACTTTTAAATTTTTAGGGTTTCTTAGTTTTGGAAAAGAATGCCTAAGGGATTCAATCCTTTCAAGAGGAAGAAGACCCATGCCAGTGAAGAGGCATCATTTTCGGATTCGAACATGGATTCCCTCTTTTTTTCGGTCCAACCGGATGATGACGCATCGGATGAGTTTTACTTCAAAACTCATGACCAAGCATTGCTTTGGTATGTCGATTTTGCTATGCGTACTATATGCACCGGTGCACCGATTAAGTGGACTGTATTTCCTGATCACCGTCCCTTGTTTGAGGTATTATGGTTACACCATCTTGCTACCCTACAATTCCTATAGCTACTAATGCCCTTAGATTGTTCTATTGTAACTTCGTATTAGACACTTTTACCGCAAGAACTCATGTTAGCGGGATCGATATCGAGTTCAATGATGTGTTGCTAGCAAAAATTCTTGGTATTCCAAACGAAGGTGTCCCGCTCGATGACATCAATGACTTCAATTTTCCCGAGGGTACGACTCTTGTTAGTTTCAAAAATGAGCTTTGTGCGCCCGTACGTGCTCATCCTGGAAAGTTCATAGCCAATAACTTGAATATATTTAACTATGAGTTATATCGTATCATCTATTCCACTCTACTTTCCAAATCCACTTCAAAAGATGATGTCACTATACTAGAACTTTTTTCCCTATATCACATTCTTAAGGGGATTCCTTTTTCTGCCCTTAAGACTATCATTCAGATAATGGGTAGATGTCGCGGAAGAGACCGCAACCTCTCTTATGCGATGCTTATCCCATACATCTTCCAGCATTTTGAAATAGACTTATCCACTTTTGCTCTGGACCCTGAGCCCAAGTTCCTCAAGCTTTCTCGTCGCAGCATTGCTACTACTCCTCCACCTCCTGTACCTGCTTCTACTGCACCTGCTCCTACTGCACCTATTCCTCCTCAGTCTTACCATGTGACTTTTGAGGGTATTCATCAGCACCTATCAGATCTGCAGATATTCTTTTGTTGACACTTTCAGGGAACATGAGTTCCATGACGTGACTCGGTTCCAGGCTATTGCCAACACTTTTGCTGATCTCAGATTTACTCAGACGGGTCATTCTGCTAGCTCTCTTCCTAGAGACCCATCTGTATCTGGTTACCGCATTGATGATGAGGCGGTCCACTCTCTGTTCCAGCCAGGGAACGCTTACGATTGGTATTGTACTTCTGGAGCTACTCCACACACATCTGGAGCTGGTCTATCCGGACATGGTGGACATAATGGCACTACAGATGATGAGGATGAGGATGAGGATGAGGATGATTTTTGAGTTTTCATACTTTTGAGACTGATGATTTTGTCTTTTGTTTACTTGGAAATGCTCCGACATTCCAAGATATTATCAGTACTCTTATTAGTTATGTTGTTATGATTTGTGACTTTTTGATGGACATGTTCTATGCTTCAGTTTAGCATTTTATTCAGTTCAGGATTTTATTTAGTTTAGATTTTATTATAGCATTATCTTTCTTTATGCTTTCATTTAAACTGCCTGTGATAATTATTCTTATTTTTGTCTGTGATATTTATACCATGCCTGTGTTGAATGTTTTTATTCATTTTTTTGTGTTTCTTCACTGATTGTTACTTATGCATATATTACGGGGGAGCTTTCTCTTTTGCAACTATTTTGCTAAGTGACCACGGGGAAGAAATAAGATCTAACATCTTCATGAATACAGGTTATGAATAATTTTTTTATATCTCGGTACAATTTTGATTTGATAAAGACCAAAGATGTTATATCGGTCAAGGTTTGTCAATTATCAAAATATGGGAGATTGTTGGCCCATTGGTCATGGTCAAACCTAATTTTAATAATTGATCAAACTCTGTCTCGATATACGAAACAATTCAGATATTTACTAAAGACGTTTTGGACACTAATCAAGATTGGATATCTACTCAGCTCAAGACCGAAGCTATGTTTGCCACTCAAGACTGTATTTCCTTACGTAATGTAATTTTTATTTTTATTGAGTTTATGAATACATTGTACACCAAATTGTACTAGCAAATAGGCTATCCGAAATTGTTTTTCAAAACTGACCTATCGTTTTTAAAATGACCTATGTTTTTGAAAAACATTTGTTATTTACAAAAAGCTTCTGAAGGATTTTTAAAAAGCCAAAAACATTTTTCACAAAATTAACCTGACCAACCGTGACAGAACACGGCCAGAGTTCGGCCAAGGTAAACGTTATGTGAACGTTGGATTTTGAACTTGGTCTCCCTTCAATTGTGGTTTGTTACAAAGAGTTCTGTCCGAATTCTGTCCGAATTCTGTCAGAGTTTTGTCTTTGAAAAAAACTATAAATAGAGAGGAATTCTGATCTTTTAAAATCACTCATTCACTTTCATCTTCTCTCTTCTAAAGCTTACGTTTCTTCCAAAGAGTTTTCAAAAAGCTTCTATTTTCAAATCCCAAGCCAGTTACAATTATCTAGTCAATTTGCTGGTACGGTACGATTAGAAGATTTCAGAAAAATTGTAATCAGAGGCTTGATTGAAAAAAGACTCTTCAAAACTGAAGTTGGTCGAGTTCTTCGTATCAAAGCTAGCGTCTGTAGAAGTTGCAAGGACTTCGTATGAAAACTTGCAAGATTTTCCAATAGTGGATTCAACTGCAAGCTAGAGTTCTTCCGACTGGACTAGTCCTCATAAGAGGAAAACCAGTATAAATCTCTGTGTTTGCATTTGTCTTCTGATCACTCTTTTCTTTAAAGTTATTACTTCGTAATTATTATTATTTCTGTGATCTAACTTCTAACAAATTTTTAATTAGCAATATTCCGCTGCCTACTCTATTCACCCCCCCTCTAGAGTATTCTGCTTTACGACTTCGTTCCTACAATATGTGTTTATTATTTTACATACTAGTGATATGAGTTTTCATTATATATATCTTAAATTTAATTGAGCTACCAAAATCAAAACTATGTTTTGATTATGGTTATTCAATTATGTTTAACATTATGATATCACTAATATTTATACTATCAATATAGCTCTTATGTTTAAACTTAGCATTGTCCTACTATGCTTTATCTTATAATATTTGCTACATGTATATTGCTTTGTTCGTCTAACATGTACATGTAGAAAAGCAATAAGCAAGATCAATGTAGACATATGCAATAAAGAAATCATGGTGGACAAAGATGACGGATCCCAGAAGATTTCTTTGAACAACCGGCGACATCTCCGGAGCCACGCACTCGGGGGGTTCCTCTGTCCGGTCAGTCGACAGGGGTCGAGGGGCAGCGCACCCCATAGGGGTTCGGAGGCGAAGCAAAAGGTATTTCGTTTTCACAAACTGGATATCTTGGACAGCTGTCGTCAAGGAAGAAGCCAACGTCTATCAAGAAAAGAAGCCATGCCATGCCATCATCATTTCAAGACTCTGAAGAATCCTGCACCTGCGAAAGTATATCTAGAGTCTGTAATGAGTCTTAGGAATAATTGTAAACACAAGAAATGGATGGCAAAATCGAAAGTTAGAGTAGAAATTAGCCCAGGATCATTTTTGGACAAAAATTGGCATACCGACGGTGTACCGGTCTATACCGACGGTATACCAATTTTTGTTCACAAAAAATTTCTGTCAACAAAATTGGCATACCAACGAAATACCGATCGATACCGATGGTATACCGATTCAGTAACGTTGATAATCCAAAGTCGAATTTTAAACATTTAATAATCCCAACGGCTATATTTCTAGCCGTTGCAATTCCAGACCGGTATTCCAACCGTATACCGGTTCGTACCGACGGTATACCGATCGCTGATTGAAAAGTTGCCTTTGAGCTTTTTTCAATGCTTTAGTTATAAATAGCCTTGAACCCCTTCATTCAAGGTTGATGCTTTGAGCCTAAAATTTTCTAAACCAACAAAGCCTATCCACAGACGACTCTATAAAACTTTTATTTGCCATCAACAAATTGTGTCAGAGTTATTGAGTTGAAAAGTGATATCTTCATCTTATTTTATAAGGAGATCAAAACCTATTGTGAAAGGTTGAAGTTGGAGAGTCTTCGGATCCAAACTCTCGGTTAAAGTTGGAGAGTCTTCATATCCAAACTCTCGGTTGAAGTCGGAGAGACCTTCGGACTAAAGCTCTCGTATAAGAAGTTGGTGAGCCTTCGTATAAAAACTCACGTTGTAATATTTACGATAATAGTATATTAAAGCCGGAGAGACTTTCGGGATTGGAGTACCCCTTGGGAGGATACCAGGATACATCGGATATCGGTATTATTTTGCTTCTTCTCTTGCACTTATATTTTTAAATTGCCCATTAGCTTGTGCTAAGTGCTTGATTAGTTAGCTTGACCCTATTCACGCACCCTCTAGGGTTCCTATAATTGGTATCAGAGCAAGGACTCCATTGTTAGGCTTAACATTTTTAGAGTAGATTCTTGTCAATTTTTTTATGGCAATGTATTCATCCTCCTCCAATAAAGATGGTTTTACTTCTAGTAGCATGGACAATCATGTTTCTTCTAAATGCAAGAAATGCTCTAAGTAGAAAGCCATGGCTAACCAATCCTTAGAGATTCTTGATGACCTTCATTCTACAAATGAAGAACTTACAGAAGAGGTTATTCATTTAGAAGAATCTGATGAGGTTTTGAGAAATAAAAACAATAATTTATTATCTAGACTTGATTTTCAAAACTCATCTTGTGTTTCTGTAAAGAGTTTGAATGAGGATTTAATTTTGATAATCAAATCTCTTTCCTCATCAATAGAAGATCTTAAGAGGCAAACACATGAGGAAAATCATTTGCATGATTTTTCTATTGACTCATTAAAGAAATAAAATGATGATTTTATTTCTAGAATTGCTTTATTTAAAAAAGAGAATTATGCTTTAAATGCTAAATTTGATTCTCTAACTTGTTTGCATAATGATTTGCTATTAGAACATGATATTCTTAAGACCAAATTCATGCATGCTCACTCTAGAGATATTCATCATTCTAGTATATCATATATTTATAATCATACTCATTCTGATACATGTGCACACACTAGTATTAAGTGCTTCTATTGCTCTCGCATTGGACACATGAGTTTAACTTGTCTTATTCGTAGGAGTTTTTCTATCAATGCTAGAGTAAATAGTATATGGGTCCCTAAAGTTAACAAATGTGGATCCAAGTTTATTTGGATACCAAAGTCTTTGTCTAATGTTGTAGGTTGAGCTTCTTGTATCGGGACATAGCACCAAGGAGCATGTTGGTGGTTGCAAATCTCAAAGGTCATCTTCCAAGCAATTGTACCAACACAAGTGTGGCCACTAAAGCCACTTTGGTAACAAGCTAAACGATTCTCTCTAAATAGTTTATATTTGTAGAATCTAGCATGTCTCTCTTGATGTCGTGCTACTAGCTCATATTGATATCCTTTAGTTGCGTATTATATAAATCAATGTGAGATATAATACTAGCATGCTTAGTTAATTTTCTTATTATTTTTTTATCTAGCATGACTAGTTACTTAACTTAAATGATTTGTTCATACTATATAGTTTATCACTCATTTTCTATTAGTGTGACACATTTATATATGCATGCTCATTATTCTGAATCTTTATTTATAAAGCATGCATATCACTCTAGTCCATAGGAGCTTGTTTTTTGATTTGAGTTAACATGATTTTAACTCTCCGTTTTTAAAGTTTTTGAGATAGTTACTTCTTGCTGATTTGTATTTAATATGTCATATTTAGATTAATCGGTATTTGTGAATATATGTGGTTAGCACAAGCTTCTTATAACTTGACAAGTATACACTTATACTTCCTTTTTAACCTTGTGCTTATATAATATATTCATTATTGATTCTCATGTTTTATTTTGATTAAACCTCTAATGAATCAATTACGTCTTTTCCTAATAAAGCTTATTTATACGTATTTTAAATTTGTGATAGTCTTTCAAACATTCATTAAGGATACATGACTATATTTATTAAATTTTCATTTACATGTAGATCATGTATGTCTTATATTGATATATATTTTTGTATAAATATCTTTATGTGGGCATATGAGTTGAGCTAAAGTTTTATATTGACTTGAAGAGTATTTAATTATACATGTTACCTTCAAACTTGTGCTTATCTCATACTTTAGCTATTGATTTCTTTGAACAAATTTTTGCATCTTGAATCAATTAGCTTCCTCCTTAAAGTCTTCCTTTGATGATATCTTCTTGGCTTTTTGGTTGGCATTATGGATACATGTTCTTTTTGATTTTTAATCTTTTCATGTATGCCTATTCGTGATATATATAGTGTCATATATATATAAATGATTTCTAACTTTTGATATTTATTTGTTTTATACTTTTAAGTTAGGATGTTGAGAGAAAATGTTTATTAATGTCTTGCTCATGACTAATTATGGATGTTCTATTAAGGATCACATATTTTTGTGCTTTACCTTGCATGTTAAATTTACCTCCTTAATTAGTGCACATTCACTAGTCTGTATCTTTATAATTTACCATGGTGCACTTTTAAAGCTCTTTGAAAAATGTACTTCTTGATATCTTTAGCATTTAGCTTTCTTAATCTTAATGATCTTTTCTTGCTCATTTCTTGTGTTTATGCTTCTTTAGAATTATTGTTGCCTAATGATGTCTTCGTAGCACATAAGGATTCTTTTAATTGATATATCATATTTCTTATGTCTTATCTAGATCGATCTATTATTTCATTATCTTGGATTAATCTCAATACTTGGCAAAGAGATTTGTTTTATTGTATTTTTATGAACATCTCTTTTGTCCTTTACTTGATGAGAGTCTAATTCATTTATTTGTCATCTAATACTCTTATCCTTGCTTGGTAAAGAGTCTATAAATTATTTTGTTCATTCAAAATGCATTATCCTCATTGTGAACTCTAAGCTTAAGCAAGTATCTTTAGTGTTAGTCACTTAAGAGTTAGTTAGCACATTTATCTTGTTAATGGCCTACCTCATTAATCTTAATTAGTTATGTAGCTTGTTTATTTATGATATATTGTTAAGCTATATATTTTGGTTCACTTTCACTCATCTAGCTATTGTTTTTCTTTTCAATCTATATATGATATGTTAGTCTACATAAACAAGATTTGTGATTCTCCTAAATGTAATTTGTATCCTATTTTAGATACATATGTCTTGTTCTCTAAAACTGGTTTGACAAACATTTGATTTGATATTGTCTTTTAAAAAAGATTTGTGATTCCTTGCTTTAACTTGCTTCCATGCTAGTCATTAGTAAGTATCTCTTAAATTTCTCTCATTTTGATTCATGATTTTATCATATTATCATTTACATCTCTTTTTGATTGAATTTGTAATTATTTAAATGAGATTGACACTTTCCTATATTTTCATTAATTTGTGAGATTTTATTATAAATATGGATTTCGGATTTTCTTTTGATGAGATTCATTGGATCATATTTATTCATTTGTTTTCTTTATGAATGATCCCAATGATTGAGTAGTCCTAAACTATCTAATTTTGTAATTGTCAAGTTAATTTATTACTCTACATTGACTACTCATAGATTATCACATATGGGTCTTTGCTATTTGAACTTTATTGGTTTTTCATTTAGGAGTAGCAAGGTTTGGGTTTTACCCGTTTGATGAGTACATATGTGATAAAATATTAGTCCATGCAAAGTATTAAATTGTTGATTCTTTCTTAATTAAATAATCATGGACATATATAATTTAAGGTTATTATTTTTTATTTATTTTTGTGCTATATTGTGATTCTCATCATGATTGTTTTAATTGTCCTTATTTCTTTTCATGATAATCTTTTTCTTAAAAGATAACATACATTGATCTATCATATTTAAATATGAGATTCTTCTATATAGGCTAATGTATGTCTTCTTTTGATTAAATGTGCTTAATTAGAATATTCTTTTGATCTTTCATCTTTAGTGGCTATAAATTGGATATCTCTTCTTGACTAAAAATGATATTATTCGTTTTATGATGATTTTATAGCCTTATATACATTGAGCAATGGGGGAGAAATACATAGTTGATTTATCACTAGATCTTGTAGTTATCTATTTTATGCTATAAGTGCTTTGGAACTAGATACGCATATTTTGAGGGGGAACAAATTGATTGGTCCAGTTCATATATACCCTCTAATATGTCGTATACCTAGTTCATCATGGACCTATATTTTCTTCTTTTTCATATCTTAGTGATTGAGGTCATGATACTTTTATTTGTGATGGGTTTATGAGAGTATATGCAATTGTCTTCATCATATTATCTCTCTTTTATATGGGTTAAATAAGTCATCTTGTTAATATTAACTTTCGTATCTTATTTTGATGACTATTGTGTTTTCATTGATTTGGCTTTCCTTGTATGCTTAATTGATTTGGCTTTCCTTTTTGAGGACTTACCTAAAATTTATGATTTTATCTATATTGGTAATACTTTGAGGGGGAGCATTCAAGTCGACTGAATTTCTCTTTCTCAAGTATTTTTCTCCTTTACCTTCATATTTTATCTAAATGATATTCATATAGCATGATAAGGTAATTGACTTCAAATGCATGAATTTGGATAAGCAAATAGATTTGCAAATAATGAGATCATTTTATATCAATTGCTTTATTTTACATTGATCATTCCTTTATTTTGTTCTACTATTTATCTGTGGACAACTGTGACTATCATGGTTTCATTGATCAATGTTTCAAGTTTATGTATTTCGATTGGTATCAAGTTTATATATTTCAATATCTCAATTGGTATCTATCTTCTTTGATATCTATTATTTACAATTATCTAATCCTCATAACTTTTGACTGAAATTCTTTATTTCATAATTCTCTTCCAAAACTAGAGTAATATTTCATATCATATTATGTTTTGGATTTCTTTCTTGGATTTCATGTTGGTAAACTATCTATTGATTATTTTCAAATTCTTTTAGTTTTACCAACTATATTGTGTTTTGACAAGCTATTTTCTATTTGGTACTCTATATTTGATATGTAGTTTCTATACTTGTCTTTACACACTTCTCCCATTGTTCTTCATTTAGTATTTCTTGATCATGATTGTCTATGCCTTCCTCATGCTCTGATTTATGTAATTAAGATTGATTTTCTTTTATCTCTTAGTACGGGAGAGCTTATTTTTATCATGTCAAAGGAGGAGAAGTAAGTTTAAGTGGGGTAGAAGTAATCTAAGTGGTATGCTTTTAGTGATATTGCTTATATCTTTTGTATATTAGTGATACATGCATCTATTATGTCCATACTAAACTTAACCAATTTGCCATAATTAAAAAGGGGGAGATTGTTGGCCCAATGATTGTATCATGTTTTTTAATATGGTTAATTTGTTAAGTTTAGCATTTCATTAGCACTAGTCTTCATACTATCACTATAGCATTTTTACTTATACTTATACCTTTGCAGATATGTGCTTTATTGTTTTACATATTAGTGATATGAGTTTTCATTATATATATATCTTAAATTTAATTGAGCTACCAAAATCAAAACTATGTTTTGATTATGGTTATTCAATTAAGTTTAATATTATGATATCACTAATATTTATGGTATCACTATAGCTCTTATACTTAAACTTAGCATTGTCCTACTGTGCTTTATATTATCATATTTACTATATGTATATTGCTTTGTTCGTCTAACATGTACATGCAGAAAAGCTATAAGCAAGATCAATGTGGACATATGCAATAAAAAATCATGGTGGACCATAGACGATGGATCCCAGAAGATTTCTCTGAACCACCCGACGACATCTCCGGAGCTACACACTCGGCGGTTCTGCTGCCCGGTCAGCGGATGGGAGTCAAGGGGGCAGCGCATCCCATGGAGGTTCGAGGGCGAAGCCCCCGAAAGATATTCAGTTTTCACAAACTTGATATCCTTGGACAGCTACCGTCAAGAAAGAAGCCAACGTCTATCAATGAAAGAAGCTATGTCATGTCATCGTCATTTCAAGACTCTGAAGAAGCCAGCACCTGCTTCAGTATATCTGGAGTCTGTAATGAGTCTTAGAAATAATTGAAAACACAAGAAATGGATGGCAAAATCGAAAGCTATGGTAGAAATTAGCCCATGATCATTTTTGGACGAAAATCGGCATACCGACGGTATACCAGTCTATACCGACGGTATACCAATTTTTGTTACAGAAAGTTTCTCAACAAAATCGGCATACCAACGAAATACCGATCTATATCGACCGTATACCGATTCAGTAACGTTGAAAATCCAACGGTCAGATTTCGAACATTTAATGATCCCAACAGCTATATTTGTAACCATTGCAATTCCATACCGATATTCTGACGGTATACCGGTTCGTACCGACGGTATACCGATCGCTGACTGAAAAGTTGACTTTGAGCCCTTTTCAATGCTTTAGTTATAAATAGCCTTGAACCCCTTCATTCAAGGTTGATGCTTTGAGCCTAAAAATTTCAAAACCACCAAAACCTATCCACAAACAACTCTACAAAGCTTTCATTTGCCATCCACAAATTGTGTTAGAGTTATTGAGTTAAAAAGAGAGATCTTCATCTTGTTGTATAAGGAGATCAAAACCTATTATGAAAGGTTGAAGTTGGAGAGTCTTCGGATCTAAACTCTCGGTTGAAGTTGGAGAGTCTTCGGATCCAAACTCTCGGTTGAAGTCAGAGAGACCTTCGGACTAAAGCTCTCGTGTAAGAAGTTGGTGAGCCTTCGTATGAAAACCCACGTTATACTATTTACGATAATAGTGGATTAAAGCCTGAGAGAGTTCCGGGACTAGAGTGCCCCTTGGGAGGATACCAGGATACATCGGGTGTCGGTATTGTTTTGCTTCTTCTCTTGCACTTATATTTTTAAATTGCCCATTAGCTTGTGCTAAGTGCTTGATTAGTTAGCTTGACCCTAATCACCCCCCTGGGTTCCTACACATATGACCGGTAACGCTTCATTATTGTAATATTGTCGAAGAAGAAAGAAGGATACGTCTCCTTCGGTAATAATCTTAAAGGGTATATAGTAGGTATCGTCAATATTGTAAGGCTCCTTATCCTGTGATTAAAGATGCTTTAGTAACCGAGTTAAAACATAACCTACTCAGCATAAACCATTAGCTGATCATGGTTATGGTATTTGAAGTTACGTGTAGGCAACTCTAGAGGGGAGTGAATAGAATTTGTGTCAAAAAATCACCAACTAAAAATTCAACTCTATGCCAGTCCAGAATCAACTACCAACAGAATATATAATCAGAGTAGTAGTGCAGAAATTTAAGAGAGATCAGAAGAGCATACGTAAACACAGCAATTTAACCTGGTTTTGCTCGTTGAGGACTAGTCCAGGCCTGAGAACTCTCGCTCAGAATTAAAATCCATTATTTGTGAAATAGGGTACACACACGTGCCTTTACTTAGAAGAGCACGTCAACTTCTTGCAACTTCGCAGAGGCGAAACTTGGAATTGTCCAAGTGACTTCTTTACAACTCTTGCACAAAACTTCTAGCTGAATCATACTTGAGCACCTTGGAGCTTAGGAAGTTTTGTGGCTAGTAGATTGGAAGATGAATGCTTAGAATGTATTAGGCTTAGAAGATTGAGAGTGAGAGATGATTTGAAATGAGAGAAATCAAGCGCAATATTTACTAGTCTGAGGAGGCAGAATTCGGCCAGAATTATGTCTCAAATATTAAAAAATTTGAACGTTGGATAGCCTAGATTAAGGTGTTCCTAAAAATTAGCATCCTAAAATTTAGGGGGCAGAGTTCGGCCCGAATTCTTATTCCCTTGGACGAGAATGTTTATGTAGGCTAGAATGGTTTGGTTTGGTTCAGGGATTGTCTTGTTTTGTATAGTGGAGCTTGGAGAAGTAAGTCTAGGGTTGAGATGACTCAGTGCGACTCAACGTACATGTTTCTAGACTCAATAAAATAAAAAAATTACAAACTCAGTATAAGTACATTTGCAATGTAACAACTTGTCGATGATGTCTGTCTTAAATTTGATATGTTGTAGATGATGTTCTTGTCTTGAGCTCGATGTGTTGTCTTGTATCATATCAGATATCATTTTTTTAATTCTCTAAATTAGGTTGATTGTGATCTTGTTTGGGTCAACAATCTCTCCCATTTTGATAATTGACAAAACATATTTGTATGTCGCAACATTCATAACTGGACACATGTTGAAGGAAGTAAAGTAGTTTGTACATATGAAGTAGCTCCCCCACAAATAGATATGTCGGCTCCCCCGCAAATAAATATTTTAATTTTCGTCCTGATACAAAATTCTTATCCAAGCACAACACAATTCATAATATCCAACAACATATACAAGATCACATTAATCAAATATCTATTCTTCTCCCCCTTTGTCACTTAGCAAAATGAATCCTAGCACCCCCATAAAGAGAGAGAGAGAAAAAAATAGACAAAGTAAAGATATCAATCACACAACTATAACTATAGCCAACCATTGATAGAGACAACTAGCAGTTTTGATAATCCAACATAAAAAAACTAGAAGGCATACATATGAAATGACAAACTGAAGTCATAAACTAAAATGTAGTAGAAATAGTACTAAAAACATGAAATGAAAAAAGCATAACTAAAAATGAACATCAGCAGCAGCAGCAACAGCAACAGGTCGAAGACCACAACCATCACGAAGCATGAGAGTGGGATAGATCGGCCGAATTAGATGGCTCACTGGCAGAGGGACAAGGATCAACAAACGCCGCATCAGGATCCAAATATCGTATGTCCCATGGGTCGTCAATCCGGTAGCCTTCGCGAGAAGGGTCCCGACCCATAGGAAATGGCATAGTGGGATGCCGGGCCATGTTGTACTAGATATCATGCAGGGTGTTGCTGATAGCGCTCATCTACATAGTGATCCGATAGTCCAGCTAGGTGTAGCAATCGTCTTCCAAACGGAAGCGATCGCACAACATATCTCGAATGGAGTTGAGAGCGGCAGGAGGCTCAAGCTGTACGGCATCTGATTCAGAATATTCCTTCTCAACTGGCGTAGGAGGAACAGGAGTAGGGGCTGTCCTCCGAGCCTTGGACAGAAAGGCAGGAGCTACTAAAAACTGACACTCATCCAAAGGGATATTAAAGACACGAAAGAACATCGGAAGATACATCGCATAAATAAGCGATTTTGGCTTCTTCCTTGCACGAATCATCTAGTCCATCATCGTGTGAGGAAAATTGAAGGGGATGGTGAAGTGAACATAATAAAGGGCGGTAATCTCATGATAAGTAACCTCATCGGTAGATCCTGCTTTCTGCAGGATGAAAGAAAAAATGATGCGATAAAGTTCATAGAAATGGTTGTTGTGATACTTAGCTCGAAGTTTACGAGGGCGAGTATTGGGTTCACACATCATATCCTTGAACCCTTTAAGTGTGATATCACCAACAAATTGGAATTCACGAGCATCAACAATACGCTCCCAAGAATTAGGGTCAGGGAGTTCAAGATATTCAGCTATGTCAAAGTCATCGAACACAATGTTAATGCCGGCGACCTGAGAATAGATTTTACGGTCGTCTTGGGTCATGTTGCAATGGAACATTTGAATTGCATTGAGGTAAATGAGTGACGATATGGACACAAGTTCATCAAGACATAGATCCTTGAAATTAGGATCAAATTCAGAAAATACTGTAAAATTAATGGGATATCCCGGCACAACACTTCGTGAGCAAAAATCAGAGTATCACACGTTAGAGGCTTCTAACGATACGAAAATATTCTCATTATAAGTGTTGGCATTGGGAGGAGGAGGAGGGTTGAACAATGGGTGAATGGGATTGACAATTGGAAAAGGAGAATGAGGGTTTGATGATGAAGCTCCTTCGGTCCTAATCCTCTTCCCTCTATTACCAAGTCTAGGAGCCATTGATAATAGTAAAAAATGAAGAACAACAATGGAAGTGGAGATGGAGAACTAGGAGTTATACCTCAAAAATAATGAAAGAGGATAGAAGAGAATCATCCAAAACTTTAAAATCTTGAGTTTGAAGAGTGGAGAACACCAACAAAGAGATTTCTAGGGTTAGGCTTTTTGAAAAAAAAACTTTGGAGAGAGGTTGAAGATGATGGCAATGAGGAAAGAGAAGGCAAATTTGTGGTTTTAGGGAGTAGGTCCGGTTGCACATGTTAAACCGTAGCCCTTAGATCAAATAGGATAGATAAGTGGCTGAAAGTTCTGGTACGCACTACACAGTATTCGGCCCGAGTTCTGCCATAGGCAGAGTTCGGCCCGAGCTCTGTTAGGGTGGTTCCAGAACTCCAACAAGAAACAAAATGTTGATAGAAGAGATAAAAGATGGTCTTGAATTAACAATAATGAATTATATAAGCCAGAAAATAAATTAAACCTTGCGACAAACTTTGGTAATCAATGATCAGTACAGGTGAATCGCCTCAGGTTAGCTGTAGAGGCCGGATCCATGCTAGCGGCAGTCCGAAGACTAGTACACCATGTCTCTTAGGCTTTTATGCCTTGTTGTCAGGAGGGCCCTTTCGACTTGTACCCAAAACAATTGTACTATGTACGATTATGTTTTAACAATTATTTGTGCAGGTACAATTTATTGTATGACATTTTCATCCAAAATTCCTAATTCTCGAAGAAGAAAGTTAAAACACTCTTCGACAAGTGGTTTTGTGAAAAAGTCTGCTAGCTGATGATCAGTGTCATTAAACTCTAGATTTATAGTGCCATGCAATTGATGATTACGCAGAAAATGGTGTCTAATTTCTATGTGCTTAGTACGTGAGTGACATACCGGGTTCTTATCAGGTTAATCGCACTAGTGTTATCCCAAAATATAGGTATGTGTTTAAAAAGTAAATTATAGTCTTCAAGGGTTTGCTTCAACCACAAAATCTGAGCACAACAACGTCCTGCAATTATGTATTCAGCTTCTGTTGTAGAGAGTGCTACAGAATTTTATTTCTTGCTAAACCAAGAGACTAAAGTCTTGCCTAATAAATGACACGTGCCGCTGGTACTCTTACGGTCGACTTTGCATCCAGCAAAATTGGCATCGAAATATCCGATCAAGTCAAAGGATGTGGTTTTGGGATACCACAAGCCTACCGTAATAGTCCCTTTAAGGTATCAAAAGATACGTTTAACTGTGATTATGTGTGATTCCTTAGGGCTGGCTTGATAGCAAGCACACAGGCAAACACTAAACAAGATATCAGGACGACTAGCAGATAAATAAAGTAGACTACCAATCATAGCTCGATACTTACGTTGATAAACTGGTTTGCTGCTTTCGTCAGGTTCTAGTTTTGTTGTAGTAGCCATCGGAGTACTTATTGGTTTGATGTTGTCAAGATCAAACTTCTTTAGCATATCCTTTGTATACTTTGATTGGCTGATGAAGACTCCTTGTGAGTATTGTTTGACTTGCAGTCCAAAGAAGTAGTTTAGCTCACCCATTATGCTCATCTCGAACTCGTCCTGCATACACTTGGCAAATTCTTGGCACATAACCTCATTATTAGACCCAAATATGATGTCATCCACATAAATTTGTACTAAGAGAATGGTGTCATCAATAGATTTTATAAACAGTATCGTGTCAATTTTTCCTTTTGAAAAACCTTTATCAATTAAGAAAGTGTTAAGGCGTTCATACCAGGCTCGAGAGGCTTGTCTGAGGCCATAGAGAGCTTTCTTAAGTTTGAAAACATAATCAAAAAATTTATGATTTTCAAAACCAGGTGGTTGCTTTACAAACACTTCTTTTTAATAAAACCGTTAAGAAAAGAACTTTTGACATCCATTTGAAAACTTTTGAAATTTTGGAAATTTGCAAATGCACAAAGCATGCAAATTGATTCAAGTCATACAACAGGAGCATACGTCTCATCGTAGTCGATACCTTCCTCTTGGTTGTATCCTTGAGCTATGAAACAGGCTTTGTTACGTGTGACTGAACCGTCCTCATTAACTTTGTTACGAAAAACCCATTTAGTACCAATGATCGAATCATTAGCAGGTTTAGGAACGAGTTCTCAAACTTGATTTCTTTCGAATTGGTTGAGTTCTTCTTGCATTGCAGATATCCAAAATACATCAGAGAAGGCTTCTAAAACATTTTTGGGTTCTTTTAGAGAAATATATGCAGTGTTAGCTATAAAGTCTCTAACTAATGATCGAGTACTCACTTCTTTTGATACTTCACCTATTACCAAGTTTTTTAGATGTGATGGTGTGAAATAAAACTTCTTTGGTAAGCTTTCCAGAGAACTTGTTCCAAGTGTTGTATCCACGGGTGTAGAAGTTGATTGTTTGAGGTATATGTCATCTTCGTCATCGGGAATAGCAGATGTACTATTATTCTCATCAAAGGTTACATTAGCATATTATTCAACAATCATAGAGCGTTTGTTGGACACTCTGTATCCTTTACTCTTGGCAGCATAACCAAGAAAAATACCTTCGTCAGCTTTGGCATCAAACTTGTCAAAGTTGTCTTTGGTATTCAGGAAAAACAGCAACAATCGAACACTCGAAAATAGGAAATAGTTGGTGTTCTACCAAACCAAAGTTCATAAGGAGTTTTCTTCGAAATAGGTCGAATGAAAACCCTATTCAAGACATGGCATGTTGTACTTACAGCTTCAGCCCAAAAATATTTTAGAAAAGAAAATTGATCCAACATGACTCTAGCCATATCGCCAAGAGTCCTATTCTTTCGCTCCATAATACCATTTTATTGGGGAGTTCTAGGACACAAAAATTCATGAGTAAAACCATTTGAATCACAAAACATTTTGAAATCGGAGTTTTCGAATTCGTCGCCATGATCACTTCGGATTCGAGTAATCATGAAGCCTTTTTCGTTTTGAACCTTTTTAGCAAATACTTCGAAAACAGAAACGGTATCACTTTTGTTTGTAAGTAAGAAAACCCAAGTAAATCTAGAAAAATTATCAACAATTACAAAAGTGTAGAGTTTTTCACCATGATTGGCTACTCTACTAGGACCAAATAAATCCATACGAAACAGTTGCAAAGGTCTAATAGTACTTACAGAGTTGATTGATTTAAAAGAGGATTTGGTAGCTTTGTTTTTCTCATATTCGACACATACCGTATCCTTTTTGAAGGTAATGTCAGGTAGTCCTCCCACTAGTTTCTTGGTTGACAGTCTTGATATGGTATCCATATTTGCATGTCCAAGACGCATATATCATAGTTGTCTTTCATCTTTGTGAGCATATAGACATCTTCCTGCATTGTTAGTATCTCTAGAATATAATATATATATATGGAGCTATCTATCATATATGGAGCATTTAGTTTTTCCAAAGTTAATATCATATCCATGATCAGCAAGATGGCTAATGTTGAGCAAGTTATGATTTAACTCGGTCACTAAACAGACATCCTTAATGACGGAAGAAGGAGGATTGCCAATTGTACTTACCTATGATATAACCTTTCAAATTATTTTCGAAGGATACATATCCTTCCCTTTTCATCGATAGTGTTGCGAAAAGATTTACATTTCCAATCATGTGTCTCGAGCACCCACTATCGAGAATCTACTTGCTTTTAGAGGATGAAGAAAGGTCCACCTATACCACGAGTAGATGTGACCTTTGGTACCCAAATCTTTGAGGGTCCTGAAAGGTTAGTCTTTAGTACCCATGCATATAGTTTTAAATCAACCAGTCTTCTGACTCTACACTGTGGTGAAGTATGTCCATGTTTACCACAGTAGTGGCAAGTAGCATGTATATTCGTGTTAGGTGCAGGATAGTAGTGATGTCTATGTATTTGTCATGTTGCATGAGAATGTGTGTTCATAAAATCATGTCAGTGCACGCCATGTTTATGTGTAGGTGTTTGTCATACTGCATGAGAATGTGTGTTCATAAAAGCATGTCTGTGTGCCATGTTTATGTGTAGGTGTTTGTCGTGCTGCATGTAAAAATGTCTACATAAAGGCATGATTGTGCGCAACATGAGTATGTGTTTTTCTTGTGACATGTATTCTTGTGTTGAACAATCTTTTGTCTTGTGTACGTGTTGTGACTGTGAGACTGGGTTTGAGGCTGAACAGCTTGTTTTTCCAGTTTGATCTCAAATCTTTTAGAGGTATTGCACATATCATCATACTTGGCATTCAGGGCATCAATTCTTACAGCAGCAATATTATACTTTTTTCGTCTAAAAGTTCTTTATTGAGTGCTGTAATATCATGTGTTTGTTTCTCAATAAGAGATTCGACATCGTGTAAGCTTAATTTAAGCATGGATACCTCCTTAGTGTTCTTTGTGGTTGGTGTGTCTCTAACATTATCAAGTAAACATGAAAGTCTATGAATCTCAACTTCATGAGTCTTGATCTTATCCTTTGCATGTTTATACTTGCTAAGTAACTTCTTGTGATCTTCAAGTAAGTCACTAAAAGCATCACCAAGTTCATCAAAAGTAAAGTCATCAAGAGGATCGTTTGTTACCTTTTCGGATGTTGCCATTAGGCAGACGTTTGTTGTATCTTGGGGAGAGTCCTCTTCTTCTTCTGAGTCACTGGCTTCTCTTTCGTGCCATATACTTGTGTTGGCAAACTTCCAAGAGGTTGGCCTCTTGTACGATCTTTCATATCGACTTACCCTCTTTGCTGTAGGGCAATCTTTCTTGACATGCCCCATCTTCTTACAGCCGAAACAGATAGGCTCTTCATCGTCCTCTTTGTGTTGTTCCTTCTTTCTTTGGTTGAAATGATAAAACATCTTCAAGTTGTGGACCATAAGTGCTTGATCATCACCTTCGGAGTCATCGTCGTCCGTTTCTTCTGAAACAGCCTTTCGGCGATGAGCTCTTAGAGCAATTTCTTTCTCCTTTGGAGCAGCTTCTTTAAAGTCTTTGAGATAGAGCTCATGCGTTATCAGCTTGCCCACCAAAGTTTCCAGAGACATGGTGGTAAGATCATTGCCTTCGATGATTGTCGTGGCTTTGGGGTTTCAGTTCTTCGTTAGTACCCTTAGCACCTTGTGTATCTTCTCATGGTTGGAGTAGTCTTTATCGAGGGAAGATAGAGGGTTGACGATGTCGAGGAATCTAGTGATCAGTTGTTTGATCGTCTCATTAGGCTTCATCTTGAATGCTTCGTACTTTTTTGTTAGACGAGTGATTTTTTATTCTTTAACCTGTATGGTTCCTTCATGGGTCACCTCCAGAAGCTTCTATATTTCGTGTGAGGTAGAGCATGTAGAGACCCTGTTGAATTCAGTCATGTCTATAGCACAGAAGAGAGCATTAATAGCCTAAAATCTATACTGGCATGTTTCTTTTCTTGGTTAGTATATTTTTTGTGGGGTTTATCTATGAGATTCCCCTCAACAACAATTCTAGCAGGCTTCTTGTAACCATCTATGACTATGGTCAATAAATCAAAGTCTAGAGACTTTAGGTAGAAACTCATTCTGGTCTTCTAATAGGTGTAGTTGGTTCCATCAAATAAGGGTGGCCTATTTGTTGTCTATCCTTCACCATAGTTGGTAAAGATAGGTTGTATGGTTGTCATGGATCAGCTCAAGAATGTTAATCCGTTATCAAGGGAACGGACCTATGATACCAATTGAAGTTAGGTGTAGGAAACTCTAGAGGGGGTGAATAGATTTTGTGTCAAATATTCACCAACTAAAAATCTAACTCTATGCCAGTCTAGAATCAACTACCAAAAGAATATATAATTAGAGTAGTAATGCGAAAATTTAAGAGAGATTAGAAGAGCATATGCAAACACAGCAATTTAACCTAGTTTCCCTCGTGGAGGACTAGTCCAGGCCTGAGAACTCTCGCTCAGGATTGAAATCCACTATTTGTGAAATAGGGTACACACTCGTGCCTTTACTCAGAAGAGCACGCCAACTTCTTGCAACTTCGTAGAGGCAAAACTTGGAATTGCCCAAGTGACTTCTTTACAACTCTTGCACAGAACTTATAGCTGAATCGCACTTAAGCACCTTGGAGCTTAGGAAGTTTTGTGGCTAGTAGATTGGAAGAGGAATGCTTAGAATGTATTGGGCTTAGAAGATTGAGAGTGAGAGTTGATTTGAAATGAGAGAAATCAAGCCCTATATATACTAGTCTGAGGAAGCAGAATTTGGCCAGAATTCTGTCTCAAATATTCATAAATTTCAACGTTGGACAACCTAGATCAAGGTGCTCCTAAAAATTAGCATCCTAAAATTTAGGGGGCAGAGTTCGGCCCGAATTCTTATTCCCTTGGGCCAGAATGTTTATGTAGGCTAGAATGGCTTAGTTTGGTTCAGGGATTGTCTCGTTTTGTATGGTAGAGCTTGGAGAAGTAAGTCTAGGCTTGAGATGACTCAGTGCGACTCAACGTACATGTTCCTAGACTCAATAAAATAAAAAAATTACAGACTCAGTACAAGTACATTTGCCATATAACAACTTGTCGAAGACATCTGTCTTGAATTTGATATGTTGTAGATGATGTTCTTATCTTAAGCTTGATGTGTCGTCTTGGATAATATCAGATATCGTTTTGTTAATTCTCTAAATTAGGTTGACTGTGATTCAGTTCGGGTCAACAGTATTAACTTTGTCAAAGACAAATGTACTATAGTTGATAGCTCAACTAGTAGTACCATCTTTGAAGGTATTAGGGAAGATAATATATATATGTTTTTTTATCTATTATAAGAGGCTAACAAAGCAGGTAGATGCTTAATCGCCAATAATGATGAGAGTCAACTATGGTATATGAGACTCGGTCATGCAAATATAGGCACAATTTTAAGACTACCCACAAAGAAGTTGGTACGAGGCTTACGGGCATCACCTTCAAGAAGGATATGATATGTAGTAAATATGAAAAGAACAAAGCTATCCGATCCACATTTAAGTCCAAGAACGATGTAAGTGCCATTAGACCTCTACAATTACTATATATAGATTTATTTGGACACAGTAGAATTGCTACCCTAGGTGATAAGTTATAAGCTTTTGTAATAGTAGATGATTTCTCTATATACACGTGGGTATATTTTCTTGCACGTAAAAATGATACATTGTCTAAATTCGTTTTCTTTTGCAAGAAAGTTTAAAATGAGAAATGGTTCATGATCACTCATATTCGAAGTGATCATGGTGGCGAATTTGAGAATGCAGAATTTGAGCAATTTTATGACACACACGGTTATATACATGAGTTCTTCTATCCTAGGACTCCGCAAAAAAATAGAGTTGTGGAACGTAAGAACAGGACTCTAGCTGAAATGGCTAGAGTAATGTTAAACCAGTTTAGTCTACCTAAATACTTTTAGGCTGAAGCTATCAACACAGCTTGTTATGTTCTCAATATAGTTCTAATTCGACCTAAATCGAAGAAGACTCCCTATAAGTTATAGTTTGATAGAACACTATATGTTTCTTATTTCAAAATCTTTGGTTGCAAATATTTTATTCTTAATACTAAAGATAATTTGGGAAAGTTTGATGAAAAGGCCGATGAAGGTATATTTTTAGGTTATGCGGCAAAAAGCAAAGGGTACCAAATCTTCAATAGAATGACTATGATCATCGAAGAGTCAATGAGTGTCACTTTTGACGAACTGAACCAACAAACAATCGATGATGATGATGAAGACGTCAGTACACCAAGTACAACACCTACAGAACATTGAAGCACATCACCTACAGATCTGTCAAGCAGAGCATGTACAGAACCAGAAGTTGGAACTAGCTACCTTGAGAGTCTGCCAAAAAGAATGAAGTTTATGGCTGACCATCCCAAGGACTTGGTAATAGGTAAGATTACCAGGGTGTAAGTACTCGTTCCTCTAGCAGAGATATAGTTTCCTATGTTGTATTTATTTCACAGCTAGAACCCAAAACAATTGAAGAAGCATGTAGCGATAATTTTTTGTTAGATGCTATGCAAAAGGAATTAAACTAATTTAAATTGAATCAAGTTTGGAAACTTCTTTCCAAGTGTATTGATCCTCCTGTCAATGGCACCCATTGGGTATTCTGAAATAAACTTAATGAGAATGGTTTAGTCATTCGTAACAAGGCTCGACTCATAGCTCAAGGATACAACCAAGAGGAAGGTATTGACTATGATGAGACCTATGCCCCAGTTGCAAGATTAGAATCCATTCGCATGTTATGTGCATTTGCATGTTTTCATAATTTCAAGATTTTTCAAATGGACGTAAAAAGTGTATTTTTAACGATTTTATAAAGAAGAAGTTTATGTAGCTCAACCTCTAGGATTTACTGATTTCAAAAACCCTGATTATGTTTTCAAGTTGAAGAAAGCCCTATACGGTCTGAAACAAGCCCCTCGTGCTTGGTACGATTATTTAAGCTCTCTTCTACTTGATAATGCTTTACAAAAGGGAAGGTTGACACTATACTGTTTATAAAATCTTTCAAAAAAATCTTCTTTTAATTCGGATTTACGTTGACGATATTATCTTTGGATCTACTTATGAGTGTCTTTGTCAAGAATTTTCAAAGTGCATACAGAATGAGTTTGAGATGAGCATGATGGAAGAACTCAAATTTTTCCTTAGACTACAAATTAAACAAACCAACAATAGGGCGTTCATTAATCAAGCCAAGTACACAAATGACTTACTAATGAAGTTCGGTCTAGAAACCCTCAAACCTATTGGCACTCCAATTGCAATTTCAACCAAGCTTGATATTGATGAGCAAGGCAAACCGATCGACATACGTAAGTATCGAGGTATGATTGGTAGTTTACTTTATTTAACTGCTAGTCGCCCTGACATAATGTTTAGTGTTTGCTTGTGTACACGTTTTCAAGCTAACCTTAAGGAATCATACTTGTGCGCAGTTAAGTGTATCTTTTGATACCTTAAAGGCACTTCTTCTATTGACTTATGGTATCCCAAACCATGTCCTTTGACCTAACCGGTTATTCGGATGCTAATTTTATTGGATGCAAAGTAGATAGAAAAAGTACTAGCGACACGTATCATTTTCTAGGTAAGGCACTAGTCTCTTGGTTTAGCTAGAAGCAAAATTTTGTCGCATTATCCACTACTGAGGCTGTCGCCTCAGGACGTTGTTGTGCACAAATTTTTTGGATAAAGCAAACCTTAGAAGACTTTGGTTTACAGTATTCATACATACCTATTTTTTATGACAATACTAGTACTATTAATTTGACTAAGAATCCTGTATGTCATTCTCGCATTAAGCATATTGAGATTCAGCATCATTTTCTTAGAGACCATCAAATAAATGGAGATATAAACCTTGAATATGTAGACACAGAAAAATAATTGGCTGACATCTTTACAAAACCATTAGCGAAAGATCGTGTCAATTATTTACGTCAAGAATTAGAAATTTAGATATCAATATATTAATAAATTTTGTTTTATTGATTATTTTTCAATATGCAAAACTGTTTTCGATACAAGCCTACAAAGGGTCTGTCTATTACCATGACCAAGGTCAAAGCAAAACGGTATTTAAGCATTCTCCTGTGAATCTCCGTTAGCTGGGATAGTACCCCTACAGCTAATTTGAAACAGTTGCTGCTTAACAAAATTTAATTCATAAAATAATATTAATTATATTAATTGAAATTTAAAATAACTAAACTTGGAAATAAATAATTGAAAAGGACTGATAAATACTAAGTGGCATTGCATTTTATTTCTGCACAAAAATACCTCAACAGAATCCCAGGCGAACTCGTGCTGAATTCGGCCCAAGTTCTGTTGGTGTCGGGTACTTTTAAGTCATATTTGAATGTGGCCCTCCTATTCATCACCTCCATCTCCTCAAAATACAGTAGCAGCCACGCCCGAGAGCTCCAACCCCTAGAGTTTATTCATCATATTGCTCTCAAATATTTTAGAGTTTTCAATCCAAATTTTGGATTCGTGCATAGAATCTCGTTCTCCTCCACATACTCAAATTTTAGAAGGTATAACCTCCTTCCTCTCTCTACAATTTTGTAGATTTCTATATATTTTTAGAAATCATGCCTAAGAACTTCAACCCCTTCAAGAGGAAGAAGACGAAGCTAGCGAAGAGGCCTCGTCTTCGGATCCCATCCAAGGATCACTTTTTCCGCCCGTCCAATCGGACGACGGGGCGTTCAATGGGTTTTTCTTCCAAACAATCCTTATTATGGTATGCGAATTTCTCGATTCGTAACAAATGACCCGGTGTACCGATTAAATGGATTATCTTTTCGTCCCACTGGACTTATTTTGAAGCATTAGGATTGCACAACCTTGTCACTCATTCATAGCCTATCGCAACTAATGCTATTCGTTTATTTTATTGCAATTTTACCCTTGACACTTTCAATGTTAAGAGTCGTCTCGCTGGAATCGATATTCAATTCAATGATGCCGACTTAGCAAAAATCCTTGATATTCTAAATAAAGGTGCTCTGCTAGACGATATCACAAAATTTAAATTTCTCGGAGACATGACCTTTAACAGTTTCAAGAACGAACTTTGCTCTCCTGATCGAGCTCATTCTGGAAAGTT